>APFE030814133.1:0-112637 GCA_000404065.3 Pinus taeda | reverse complement strand
ATTAAGAGCTAATAATATTCGACTGTTCTATTTTTAGACTGCAGTCTAAAAATAGACTCCGCCCATATGTCTAAAAATAGAAGTCCATCTATTTTTACCAACATGAACAATCATCCATAAATAGCATCTTGCAACTCATAGACCGTGATCCATATGTCTAAAAATAGACATAGTCTAAAAATAGACTTTGCGCCAAAAATAGCCTACGGGCCCACTTAGTGAAGGCGACTTATTTTCGCTAAGCTCCATCATCTTGTTGCATTTTCAACATCCTGGTCAGATCAACCTTTGTTATTTTAGAGTACCCAGATCACATTTTTTTGCAATAAAATGGAAGCATAGGACGTTCGGAAGAACAAAAATGGCAATGTAAGTCCATCAAACCCTAAAATCCTTGAAAGAACTCTCACGTTGAAGCTAGAACCAAAATGCAAGTCAACTTCAGAGTCGAAAGGTTCTGGAAAAATATCACATGCTTTAAATGGCTCAGAGTCAAAATTGCACAACGAAAATCATGAAACCCTTTAGAAAATGTCGAAGAAGCTGAAGATTAATATGTGTCCCCAATGATGTAGGGGTTGTAGGGATCTTGCACTTAGATCCAAAGCTTTTAAGTCATAGTTAGATCAACCTTCATTATTTCAGAGTACCCAGATCATATTTTTTTGCAATAAAATGGAAAACAATGTAAACTTTGAAAGGAGAACTATAAACTCAAAGCGGGAACTCTGGCCAAAAAACACCCAAAAAACCCCCAAAAAACATCAAAAAAAGTGCTAAAAACAAAAAGTGTGTATACTGGAACGATGTATTTCTTTTTAGGGTCAGTTTTGAACATGTTTTAAAAATGGTAGTGAAAATGAATTTTCCGTGCAAAAAATGTGCAAAAAACACCTTGAAAACTAAAAGTGTTGATATTGGAACAATCGTTTTTTTTATGGTCAATTTTCAACATTTTAAAAAAATGCGAGTAAAACCGAATTTTTATGTGCAAAAAAATAGCTGTTTTTGAGGAAAAAAGCACACTAATGTTTTTGGTACAATAACATTTTTCTTTCCTAAGTATAAATTCAACATGTTTTAGTAATGACAATAAAGATAAAATAATAGGATCTGAAACACATTGAAATTCTATTAGTTTTCATCCATGTTGTTAAACATATAATAACATCACACTAATGATCGCTAAAATTCTAATTGTTTTCAACCATAACATTAAAGATACAAAAAAAACCATGACATTATGAACAAATTACATGACTAAATTAATCGAATGTCATTATTTGTATATTGAATGAAACATACACTATATCTCTAATTTATTGTTGCATTGTAGATATTCTAAACAATAAAAAGCATCATAATTAAAACATATAATCCAACAACATAAAAAATGACTCATAACTTCTGATTTAACACCATATGGAAATCAAAATTCGTATTTCAAGATATGATGCAAACATCAATTATATAAATTGTCTTAGACAATTATTCAAACTCACTCATATTTTCTTGCACACCATCAGAACTCACATCTTCAATGAATGATTGGATGAAGGCGAAGATGTTCCATATTCTTCTCTTTCATCAACTAGCGCCCCATCTGAGTCCACGTGCATGCTCACCATTTCAGGTTTCAAAATTCTTCTGGATCTACGACTAGTTTCAGTAGACTCCCATCTCAACACTGTTCCCTCCAGTAACAACCTTTTCAGAATCTCTATCATCTTGAAGTGAAGAGTTCCTCTCTTTTTTAAATTGAAGCCATAAACAAGTATGCAACATCCTCCAATTTTAAGAGGTATGTGCGTCGGCGATTTATATTTGTAGCCTTTCTTTTTCTCTTTCCGCCAATTTTTTTTATCAACTACCATCTCTGGCTTATACACACCATTGAATGGGTGTGTATTTGTGGCATACCAATGTACTTCAACACCTGTAACATCTTCATTTTCTGTAAAGACCTTTATAACCTTAGAAACCCAGAATGGATAGCCATAGGGATCTCCATCTGCTAGCACTGCGATCATCCAACCCTCCTTGATATCCTGTACTAAACCCCTGTAAAGGTCTTCCATGGCTTCACGTTGTGCATGAGATCTTCTGGAACCAATATACATCTCTCTTTCCTCTACTTGTGAAGAATTAATAATACCTTGAGATTTTTGTTGTTCAACAATGTTTCTTTTGATGTAGGAGCATCCAGACACCTCAGTGGAAAAAAATTAGAGGAAGAAGACACATGGACAACCACATCGACAACCAGGCCAACCTTGAATAAGATTCAGTTAACGAACTAAAGTTAGTTAAAAAAATCAGCTAAAACTGATGTATGTATAACAAGAACTGAAGGTTTCATTAGTGAATCAAGGAGAGGAAAAAGAAAAGTTGTGCGTGTGAGAGAGGGAAAAATGTAGTTGCTGGAGAGTTCTTGATTAAGGCTGAGATGCCTTAAATAATGAAAATGTGTTTTTGTGAATTTATACAAAAATGCGTCATTACGAATTTATGTTTGTGTATTTTTCATTTTGTTTGTTAAGCTCTTCCGACGAGTTTTGTGATTGACATCGAGGACGCAGGCATGGAGACGGCCGAGCGACTATATTGAGCGACTCTGATTCAGAAGAACGGAGATTGTGTGAACGTGGGAGAAATTGGTCATCGAAGGACGATGCAATGTCTCCTAAAACCCCGATACAAATCCCCAGCGATGAAGAGGATACCAATGTTGATTCAAGCCTCATAATATTGGCTAAAGCAAAGCGTAAGAAACGTCCTGAAGCTTTTGTCTTGAATATTGCTAGCTCCGATGATGAAGTTAGGGAAATAGAGACTCCCCGAGCTCGTACTCTGGTTTTCGACCTTGAGGGTGAGCCTGATGGCGATAGAGGAAATGCAGGCGTCGAAGCTTCTGGAGATGGTGTTAGCTTGTTGTAGGCAATTACTATAGAGGAAACAGGTGTGGCAGTTTTGAAAGAAAACCACAGTTGTGATGATGGCGAGCAGATGGAATCTTTCCATGCTGCCCATGGCATAGATGGTCTTGACAAGTCTGTGTCGGATTTATCAGGTAAGACTGAAACCAATGATGGCACAGCGTGTTGCATGAATGATGCATTTGAAAATGGAAGTAGAGGTGCCGAGATAGAAGAGTTAGGAAAGTGAGGACAACTAAGATCAATGCTAGATTGAGAAGGCCGATATCTAATGGATAAAAGTGCCAGCAAGAATCCGCAGCTGAAGTAACAATGGAAAATAACCTTGAGAAGGAAGTTTGTGTGTGGATGAAGAACAATGGGAAGTTTCTGAAAGGTTTCATGGGCCCATAACCCACAGGCTTCAAGAGCAATTTTATTGAGGAATTGGGATTTTGGTTCACCCCAGAATCTCGTCCTCATCATCTTTCCTCATGTTCCTTTGACACATTTTGTGGCCAAATAAATGGATTTTTCAAAGGTATATCTTCATTTTTTGTTCTTGAAATGATATCACTTTGAGTATTGAAAAATGAATCCCACCAAACTAAATCAACAATGTCAAAGTACTCATATGTAATATCTAATGCATTTTTTAATTTTTTCTAGGGAATCAGAATAATTTATATCTCTATTCTGTCTGTGTGCATTATGGACTTCATCAAATGATTGTAATAACAATATTTTTGATGCAAATATTGGATGATCTAGAATGAACTTCAAAAATTCCAAACCTGATGACGGTGCCCATTTTGCTGTAGTTGAATACTTCTTGCCCCATATTAGCGTTTTCCCAAAAATTGTTTTGATACAAAATTGATGTTGGAAGCTAATATCATTAAGTTTTTCAATGCATTTCTCCTTACCATGCGATCCCAGTATAAACCTTCGCATGTCAATAGTTTCTTCCAATAGATCAAAAGTAGGCTCTAGCATGTATGATTTCTTAATACATTAAATTAATGATGGCAAGCTCCAAACTTCCTTCCTCCTCAATGTGACTGAAAAATGACTGAACATCTAATCAATATGGTCACGAGTGTGCCCAAAAATAAGGAAACCAACCTTTACCTTCTGAAAAATTCTCAATTCAACAAGCATGTTTAGATATCGAAAAACAACCTGATTTTTGTTCTCACGGCAAGTGTTGTCCAATTGTAGATACAAAACTTTAGGAAGATTACCAGACCAATGAGAAAGCACATCATGAATTATGTTTATTGTCAGATTTGCATCATTATGAATATTTGGAGCTGTGAAGTACACCCTTGGCACCATTTTCCCATTGAAGACCATACAACCAGCAAGTGATACTGAATAAAATTTCCCTCCTGTAAATTTTTGGATATGCGAACAAAATGTGGTAAAAGTATTTTCTTCTGGTCCATACCATCAATTATCAAACCCAAATATTTATTTGGATTATCATAACACTTATTTCGATGCTTTTACAACTTTTTCCTTTCACTTGTTTATGGTTGGCGATGCTCCTAAAGTTCTTTGACAATGGAATCTACACAACATAAAAGAAAGTCATTAAGAAATACGTTTTCATAGTTGATGACTATACAATTTTAAAAGTGAAAGTTATGAATGCTTACGTCTTTCTGACCCTTCACATTTATCCCTTTTTTATTTAAGAGAAGCACATGTACTGCAAATCCCCATATTTTTCTTCTTAGGAATACATACATTGTTGAATTCTTTCTTCCATACCTTCACAAAATATTGATATGTAATAAACCGACCATGTCCCTCAGAACCTTCGACATATTATTTATACAAGTAATAGATTTCTCATCTTGAAAAATTATCTGGAATATGTATTGTCTCTCTATTTGGCATACACTCTCCATGCTTTGAAAAGAAATCTTTCATCCATGACATTGCAGTATTTGATAATGGCCCAAACTATCATTTTATGACATACTTCTGAATAAATTGTAGGATCCTTTTCCAAATTTTCTTGGATTCTTGAGAGACGAAAATTACCCATCGAATGAAACATTTTGAAAGCCTTTCTACAGATAAATAAAGACCCAATATGATAATCATAACCTAACAATCTAGATTGCATGCACCCAACTAAATATGAATTTTGCATGATTTTATTCATTGACAAATAACTCTTCTTTTTGTTTAATGAAAAATTGAAATCCATATGTTTCAAGCAATTGTTTTGACAACATTCACTTGAAATGAGAGTGCTAATAGAACTTTATCTCATCAGATATTCTGTTCTACCCCTTGTATAACTAGAACATCTTGGATTGATACAAAAGTTCTACTCCTACTCTTCGATACAATATTTCCTAGCAACATCTCCATCATTGGATCATCATTTGTATAAGCATTTCCATCATCATTCTGAGAAATGGTATCCCCACTATGATCAGCTATGCTTTTGAAATACTGACTTGGAGGATATTATTCATCTTCCCCTTCTTCAGTGCTACTATCATAGTCCTTAGAATTAGGACTAAATGGAAAATTTGACTCGATATGTATTGGATATTCTTCCTCGTGTGCATTGTCAGTGCTGCCCTCATAGTCCATAGAATTAGGACTATGTCGAAAATGTGATTGTTTACTTATTGAAAATTCTACATCCTGTCCTTTGTCACTGCTACTCTCATAGTCCTTAGGATTAGGACTAAGTGCTTCATCCTGTCCTTCATCGCTACTGCTCTCATAGTCCTTAGGATTAGGACTAAGTTGAAACTATGGCTCTTTATTTATCTGAAAAGCTTCATCATGTTCTTCATCACTGCTGCTCTCATAGTTCATAGGATTAGGACTAAGTGGACACCGTGACACTCTATTCATTTGAAATTCTTCATCATGTTCTTCATCAATATTGCTTTCATAGTCCATAGGGTTAGGACTAAGTGGACACTGTGACACTCTATTCATTTGAAATTCTTCATCATGCTCTTCATCACTACTGCTCTCATAGTCCATAGGCTATGTAGGAAACATGGGTTCGGGGACGGGTACGGGGACGGGGACGGGGACGAGGACGTCATTTTCTGAAACAGGGTGCGTGGGTTCGTAGGGGGTATATTATAATGTATATATATAATATATAAATATTATATTTTATAAATTATAATATAAGTGAATTTGTATATTTTTCAACTTCAAACAACAAAACTAAAATACTTATGATTTAAACTTTAAATATTTAAACATGCACATCATTGAACATTCAACATTCACAATGGAATTTCAAAATTTCTAGTGTTATATCAAGAGCAAATTGGAGTTTACATATTAGTAAGAATCATGATATATGTCCATTGTCATTCTACATTCAAAATTTTCCTTGAGGCATCTCCAAACAAAACTAGGAAATTTTAAAATACTAAAATAAAAATAGCTAATGGTGAACAATGGCTTCCTCAAGCCATGTCATCAACATCATGTAGATCTTCAATTAGCATGCTCTCCAAGTAGGAATCACTCTCATCTTGAGGCTCTTTCTCATCCATAGCAGTTAGAGGTAGCTCAATAAGGCCATCCGGTTGTATCTCCTCGCCCACACACATATCATCATTTGTGTATTTTCCCCATCTCTTGAAAGGACCCTCCTTGTAACCAAGATCTTTTTGAGATATGAGACAAAGTGTGCTATGAATGTACACTAAGTTCTCTGCCTTCTTTGAGCCCAACCTATTTCTCTTTACCGAATGGATAAAGGCATAAGTACTCAAATTCCTCTCGAAAGATGCAGAACTAGCTACTTGGAATATTAGGGGAAGCTCATTAAATTAATTAAAAATTTTAAAATAAAAACTAAAAGGAACTCCAAAGAACCCAATTTTGGGGTTCCAAGTATCCATCATCAGGGTTCTTCGTACCTGTCAAGACAAAATAACCCAAATTTTTTTAATCGAGAACTCGGTTCTTCATAGAAGAACCCTATTCTTATGGGTTCTTCTCAGAAGCACCCGTACAAGAATCTGGTACTTGGGTTCGAGAACCCGGGACGGGTTTGAGAACCCCACCCCCGGTTTCGGGAACTCGTGCAACATAGTCCATAGGATGATGACTAAGTGGACATCATGACACTTCATTATTTTGAAATCCTTCATCATGTTCTTCATCACTGCTGTTTTCATAATTCATAGGATTAGGACTAAGTGGACACTGTGACACTCTATTCCGTTGAAATTCTTCATCATGCTCTTCATCACTGCTGCTCTCATAGTCCATAGGATTAGGACTAAGTGGACATCGTGACACTCCATTCTTTTGAAATTCTTCATCATTGTTGCTCTTATATTCCATAGGATTAGGACTAAGTGGACACTTTGACACTCCATTATTTTGAAATTCATCATCATGCTCTTCATCATTGTTGCTCTCATAGTCCATAGGATTAGGACTAAGTGGACACCATGACACTCCATTCTTTTGAAATTCATTATCATGCTCTTCATCACTTCTGCTTTCATAGTCCATAGGATTAGGACTATGTGGACACCATGACACTCCATTCTTTTGAAATTCTTCATCATGCTCTTCATCACTGTTGCTCTCATAATCCATAGGATTAGGACTAAGTGGAAACCGTGACTCTTTATTTATTTGAAATTCTTTATTCCGTCTTTCATCAGTGCTTCTGTCATAGTTCTTAGGATTAGGACTAAGTGGAAGAATTGACTCTATTCATAGTGGAAGAATTTCCGTTATATTCATCAATATGAATAGGGTTGTTACACGATGAAGATGTTGATGCTTCACAAAGCGAAACTTCACTATCAAAAGAATCCATATCTTTCAAATAGAAGAGGTTGAATGATATAAATAAAGACCCTCCTAATGATAATATATAGCTTAAAGAATGAACATTTCCCTCCAAAAAATTTCATTTCATGTATTTCCCTCCATTATTTTGTTCTACAATTTATTGAAACATTTTAACTAATTTTAATTTTATTATATATATATATATATATAATATATAAATATTTTTTTTTAGATATAAAATCTTTAAAATTAAAATTGCAAACTAAATCTTTTACCTAAATTAATTTATTACTTAAACTATATAATATTTACTAGACAATTGAATGTTTTTTTTTTTTTTTTTTTTTTTTGTATACCTCTAAAATAAATTAATCCCTCATTCACCATGCTGTAAAACAATTCCATAATGTTTGATTTATCATAGTTTCCTATATCGCCATAGCAAAATTAACATGTTAAAATTTATAAAAACAAATTAATCCCACATTAACCGTACGGTAAAACAATTCTGTAATTTCCCCTATATAATAAATTTCATTATCACTATTCCTCACATCACATCAAGGTTTTCTGAGGTTCGTTAAAAGACTTGGAGCAAATTTGTGGAGCACCTACCTTACTATCAACAACATATTTAACAGAGGATTATCTCATTTGAAAGGTTAGTTAATTTTTCTATTGTGAAAATTTTAAAATGAAATAAGTTTAATAATTTTTTTTTTTTTTTTAGAAAATAAAAATTCTTGTGGGAGATATTTACCCACTATGTCTGTAGTGGGCATGGTGGGCTCGATCATGCTCCTGACAGCCTAACGGGCCTATGAGTGAGGGGCGGGGGGGATGGTTGCCCAGCACCCCATCCCACCTCGATGGGCCGTTGGGCCGTCGGAGTGGGGTGGAGGGCTAGCTGCTAGCCTCCGCCTCACCCCGACGACCCAATGGCCCGCTGGGGTGGAATCAGCCTACCATCTTGCTGGGGAGTTGGGCTGCTGGGGTGGGGTGCAAGGCTGGCGGCCAGCCTCCGCCCCAACCTGGTGAGCCGTTGGGCTACCGGGGTGGGGTGCAGGGTCGAGTGGGGCTAGGGATGGGGAGGGGGGATAGTTGTTGGGCCGACCAGGGTGGGGTAGGGGGGTTGGGCCCAATTGCCGGCCCGGGTGGTCAGCTGATTTCCAGAGTGGGGTGGCAGGGCACTGTATTTTTTAAATTGTTATGTTTAACAAAATTAATTATCATTTATCATTTTTTTTGTTAATTAAGCTATTATTTTTTTGTAATTTACTGATTTATGTGTCTTTTTTCGGTAAATGACATAAAAAAATATTTCTGTGAATCTTTCTGGACCAAAGACTGTTAAAGGTGGATCTTCAAAAAACATTTTTGAACGAATTAAACCTGAGCTGATAGGTACAAATCTCTCAAGTGTCTCAAATGATAAGAAGATGATTTCATACTGGAAGAAATCAAAAGAAGTGAAACTTCCAGCAAACGTCTGTTATGTGAAAGAGAGAGAAAGCTAAGATATATATATATATATATATATATATATATTATATATATATATATATATATATATATATATACCTAATGATAATAGAATTTATGAGGTGCTAGGAAAGGTCATAGACATGTGTTCAGTACCAAATAGTGAAGTTGTTTACATACTTACAAAACCGCCCAAGTTACGTGAAAGGATTAAATACCAATTATCATATTCATTGTATGACACAAGAGAGGTATCTAGAAAGTTGTGTAAACAAATCATAAATTAGATGACACAAAATATCGTAAGTATTGTTATTTATATTTGTGTTTTGCATTCTTGTAACTGCCTCATTATATTTTTATAACTTTGTTTTTGTTGACATATCATATTTTGTTTGGCAGAATTTTGTTAAAAGTTGTTCAATTATGTTGGGAGGCATTTATTTCATAGATCATGATATTATGAAAGTTGTCAGCAATTTTTACTCAGTGTCAGAAGAAGATATGGAAAACAAGCAAAAGGTAGTAATTCATGATGCTACAAAACTACATCCAAGGGATCAGAAAAAAATGTGTCTAGTGTATAAATCTAGCAAAGGTAGATAGGTTAATTTTGAAGATGAGGAAGTTGAAATTGACACTAAAGAATAAGTTGTCGTTGCTAAGGATGACATTAGAACTGATGTTAGAAAGGAGAAGAGCCATAAAATACCAAAAGTAACAATACCCAAGAATAAATCTGTTCTAGTTAATGATGAGAATGTTATGAGGAAGAAAAGTAAAGTTGAACATTCTAAAGTAGTCATTACCAACAGTCAAGATCCTAGTGAAAATTCAAAAAAAAGCATAGGAATCATTACACCAGGAGCTGATTTAGAGGATGGCATTATTAAAACAAAACAAAATGACATTCGATAGAACTTGACAAAGAGAAACTTAATTAAGGGTGGTCGTACATTTCAGCTTAATGTGAGACAAATCTATAAGGCAAGTGAAGGAAAATATAAATATAAAATTAGAAAGCTACACCATTTGTATGTTCACAACTTGAAGACATTGATGAGGTACAATCCATATGCTCATGTGGTTAATTATGTGCTTCTTGTTGATCCAGTTCAAGTTCCCAACAAAGAAACATTTGATAAGTCAAAATGTTTTGAATGTAATTATTATGTGCTTGGTGGGGGACCATTTTGTAGAAGCTCAAAGATAATTGATGGAGGAATATCCCAATAACCCACGTTTTGAAACAATTAAATGTATCATTTATGCTGGTTTATGAGATACAGAAGTAAAGTTAGTGACATGTGATCATAATTAAATTAATGAATATAGGATGTCTATGATTTTCATTCAAAGGGTTAGATTTATTCATAGTGAATTTGAAGAAAAATTTAGTGGGGTTAAGATAAATGTTACTACATATTTCTGAAAGGAATGTTGTATGTAAATAGGCTATCAAATTGAGGAGAAAATCAATTCAAAAGGTGACAGAATAAACACTGATTTATTCAGAGGTATTGATAACATTTTCCAGTTGGCATTTAGAACTGGAGATATATGGGAATTGATTAATGAAATTTTTAGCATGTGGGAGAACATTGATATTAAAAACCAGAAGGTCAAAAGGTCTAAACCATTGATATGTAGCAAAAGTAAATCAGGTCCTGAAATGAAGCAGCTTTCAGAAGATATGACTATCACACATTGGAGAGCATTACAAGGAGTGAAGGATGAAAAACTTGTCAAAGAAATATTATCTCGTGTGAGGTCAGGGGAATTATCATTGGAGGAAATGTCCGAGGAATTTCAAAAGTAAGTTTGTTGAATTATTTTTACTTATTTCTAGATTATAATTTTCTTTTAAATATAACATATTGTTCTTGGTAGTATTTGTTATAAATATAATTATATTAATTTTTTTACTTTGCCTATGCAGTCACAAAGTTTACATGAAAATACAAGAACAAATGGTTTAATTGTTGAATGAAGATAGTTGGGATGATGTTGTACGTAACTGTCCAGATTTAACTTCTACATCAACATTAAAAAAATTTATCTTGCATTTTAAAAAGTATGTTGCTTTATACATTCATTTTTATTCGTCTGTATATTATTTTTATTTTATAACTTACACATATATTTGTTTATTTTATTAAAGATGAGGAATGATGCAAATGGAGCACCAGATAGTTCTAGAACCTTTATTGAAAAAATTAAGATCAAAATACTGAAGAAGCAACGTCTCAAGAATGTTGAACTTGATCCAACTCTTACTCATTTCATTTGGAATGGGCTTGACACTATTCAATATCAAGTAATACAAGGCGATTGTGAAGAAATTGCTAAACTCATAGCTAAAAGGGATTATGCCTTAGTTATTTTAGATATTCCCCATGGTTTCAACATTCCAAACGTTGACTATGATAGTGACCCTTATACTTATCAAGCTCCTAGTAAAGTGGTTGCGGGATTTATAGAAGTCACATCATCACCATTATGGATATTTGTGACATTTCATTCACACACACAATTGGAAATGTTATTGTCAAGCTTCAAGGGGAAAACAAACTCAAGGATGCAGCTTGCATGGTAAGATGTTGAAAATGTATATTTGATTAATGTTAAAAAATTCATTTATGTACAAGTTAATTAAACTTTTACTATTTCATGTTACAAGAAAAAGTCAAATATTCTTAACCGTGAATATAAACCATTTATAAATGATTGTGAGTTCATCCATATTGATAGTTGGGCAAAAAATGATAGCTATATGTCTATGATTTTTAATCGGGTAGATGAAAAGATTCATAGTCAAGTATTGGCTTATGATGTTGTTGTGAGAAAACTAACATATGAAGACAAAGAAACAAAAGGAGAGATAGTTAACATTTATCAGAAACCACGGTTATTAATTAACTATCTTATAGACATATGTTCAAATGAAGGAGATTCGGTTTTGGATTTATTTTCTGGCTCAAGTAAGTTTTATTATATGGAATTAAATTTCAATATCTTATTTCTTAATTTATATGTCAGTGTACTAATTTACTTCATTATTTCTTTTGTGCTTGATAATTAGATACAACACTAGCATGTTTCCTTCAAAAAAGAAAAAATTACATTGCCGTTGAAAAAGATCCAATATAGCGCAATTTTATTCAGCAAAGAATTAATTCTCTTCAATTTCTTCCAGATGCAATGCAAGAAATTGGGTTGAAGAAAGGGGACTTTAGTGAATCAAGTGTGGCAAAAAAGGCAAAGGAACCCCAACCACCATTACATGGAATGATTGGAAAGGCATACATTGGGAGATTAACAGACATCAAAGATCCATTAGAAGAGGAAAATGAGCAAAACGAAATAGAAAATATTGTGGAAGAAGACAATGATTAAACTCTATAGGATGAAGAGTTTGGATTACGTGATATTGTTGATTAAATTTAAGTTATGGTTGGAAATTAAGATCATTTTTTGTAACTGTTAATTAGTTATACTTGTAATGTTTTGACTTTGAGATTTTATGAGAAGAATAAGCATTCAATCAATGTTGTTATGTGTTCAATATTTGTATTATGCGATTTTCGCATTAATTTTTATGTTAATCATTATTTTTTGGAAAAAACGGAGATTATCATTATTTTTTTGACATGAAATTCATAAAAAAAAAACTATTATTTAATGATTTTTAGCTAAATTTTTTTTATAAAATTGTGATTTTGACATGTCATTTCTAGGAAAACACTTACAAAACATTATCAAAATGTGTAATTTTTTAGTTATATTTATGTTGAAAATTGTTTTTTTTTGTAAGCTAAGGAGGGACCATTCTTTTTATATTACTTCGAATTGAAACCATTACATTTCCATGGTGGCCTCAACTTGCCCCGAAGGGAAACCGGGTCTGTTGGCCACCTTAGGTTTTTGATAGCCATCCAAAAACCAAAAATCCTAATTCTTCTTGTCCATGCTATGTATACTAAACATTCATAAAGATTACTACTATTCCTATTTTGCATTGTATATTCAAACTAGACGCTGCAACTATCTTTTAACCTTAACAAAAATTGCAGAGAGCATACCCATCTCCTCAGATGTTTCCCTGCGTGGTTTCCTTCTGTCCATCTTCTTCCTTTATACCCATGTTAATCTTCTCTATTTGTTGTTGAATCTCATCCAATTTTTTGTCCTACATCATCATGGTGATCTGGATGTTTTTCAATTCTCTCCTCAGATTAGGAATTCCTTGGGATAATTCTACCATTTCTATCGCAACTTGCTCCATGGCCTTTGCCAACGGCCTTTTCATCACCCAGTATACATGCAGGGCCTGTTTGTACAGTGTCATGCATCCTCTTGTATTTCATGGATCAGGTAGCAGGTATTCCCAATCTTCCATTTCTGATCCTGATTGGTCCTAGGCTACTTCTTCCTCCAGGTGCTGTATTATTCTTCTGATGTCCTTGTTAGTGTTTTCGCGGTAGGCTTGCTCAACGAACTGTATCTTTTTCTCCAAAGTTTTCTTGTATTTTCTGGATGGTGACGGTTCTCGCTTCTCCCATTTCCCTGCTGGTCGCCCTCTTCCTCTGCTGCATCGTCCTCGTCCCCGACCTACTCTTCCTCTATTCCTGTAGTTTCCTCCACGTCCCCGACCTTTCATGCCAGAAGTGCTCCCGAATTCTCCTTCTTCCTCGTGCCCCGCGCTTCTCCTTTCTCCATGCTCCCTTTCTTCTTGAGGTTTATCCTTTGCTAAGCCCCCGACCTCCCTAGCCCTCTTTCTTGGCTGCTCGATTCCATCCTGGTCTGAATCGAACATCTCCACGTCGTCCTCAGAATCAACCTGAATTGTCTGATATTGTTCTTCGTTTTCTCCATCCGCGGTTTCCTTCCCTTTTTTCCCCGGGCTGCTTCGGCCTCTAATCTCTTCTTCCACCTCGTCTCTCATTCTCCTCCTTGTTGCCATTTGATTTCTCCTTCCGGCTCTATCTGTCGTTCCTCTCTGCCCCCTTTGCCCTTCTGTGGTTCTACCTGGTTCTTCCACCACCCTATCCCTTCGCATGCTCACTGCTATTTCATTTATCAGTTTCCTGGCCTTGTTTTGCCTTCCTCCTTTATTATATTTCCCCTGCCGCTTCTCCTCGTTACTCTTCGCTCGAACCTCTTACCACCTGCCGCCTCTCTTCATCCTTCTTCTACGCCATCGTACCTCCGTCCATTCTCGTCCGCAATACCTCCATCACCTTCTGTCTTCATTGCTTCCTCGCTGTCCCTCCTCAAGATGATGTCCCTTCTGCTAATCGCCCTGTCCACCTTCATCATTCCCCACTCCACTTTTGCCTTGTCATCCTCCCTGTCCTGACTTGTGTTGATTGCCTTGATCGCCGCCATTCTCACCCCGATCGGGGGTCTCTGATTGTCTTTTTTATTGTATTGTGCTTTCATTATGGTCTTGAATGATTATGGTAGTGAATTCCTCCCACCCCGGTTTCTTCCTTATTGTTGGCCAGCTACTATTGATCTTTTCCCCCTGTTCTTTACATCCCCTATTAGCTAAATAATCTGTAGCCTTATTTCCTTTTCTCTTGACATGACGAAAGATCTTGTATTCTATTCTCCTTAGAATTTCAGCTAGGTCCTGGACAATCCCTGTCGTCCTCCAACTTCTGGCTACTTTCTCCCAGTCTTTCCCATTGTTGAGTTTTCGTAGCATTTCCACTACTATCTACAAGTCACCCTCTATTTCCAGATTCGTGTACTCATTTCTTACTGCTATCCTTAGTCCTTGATAAACCGCCCACAATTTTGCTTCATTATTTTTTTCATTTCGCCTCCCCCTTCCGCGTACACCCATCTTGTTTGGTTCTTGTTGTCTCTAGATATTCCTCCAAAGCCAGCGGGCCCTGGGTTTCCTTTAGAGGCCCTGTCAAAATTCAATTTATGAAACACGGTCTTGGATACTTGAACTATTATGGACTTTGATTCTGGGCTTGTTGCTTTTTTTCTTTTTTCGGGTACACCATGCCATAATCCATATTTAGTTTCATTAAGGTTCTTCCTTCTTCAGGGTTCGCTTTCCAATCGTTCTCCTCCCATGTCTCTTCCAGAACAGTCTCTCTGATTGCATTTTGAATTCCTTTACATATCTTTTCCGGAGTATTGATCTTATCCAGGAAGATCCTACGGTTTCTTTCCTTCAAAAGATGCCATATCACAAACCCTATAGCTAAATTCCAGGTTCTCCTTACGACCTTACATGAGAATTGTCCCTTACCCCATTGAAATATAGTCTTTTTGATGTCGCTGGGATCTCTATTTGATTTACCGCAGAAACTTCTAATCTCTCCCCATTGATGTTGAGCGAATGAGCAGGAGTTCAAAATGTGTTCCTGGGTTTCTATCCCCATCTTACAGAGGCTACATCTCGGAGGTCCCAAGAATCCTCTTCTCTGAATCTTGTCCTATGTCAGGATCCTTTCTTTTCCAACTAGCTAGATGAATATAGCTATCTTTGGCCACCACTTACTATTCTAAATTTCTTCCCATTCTTTTACTTCTTCCTCCCTCTCCTGATGGTTGCTAAATAGTAAGCTTCCTTAACTGTAAAGGCCCCTCTTGTAGATTTTCCCCATCTAAGAATATCTGGCCCTAGTCTAGCTTTGATTTTCCTTGATTCTAGTTCTTTTATATATTTTCCATGTTTCTCTTGATCTATATTTTCATCCCATTCTTTTGGTTTTCTCCACTTTCTCCATATCTCGTCTGTCTCCCCTTCTTTCCAGTAATCTCTTACGAGTTCTCGCCCCTCCCTGACTGCTTTTTGAAGTATACTCTGAAGGTTATGTATACTGGCCATTTTGTTTCTTTGCTGCCATTCCTCTTCCTAAAATCTGGTTGTTCGTCCTCCTCTTATTTCCCAGAATGCATAGTTGTTTACAATGTTTCTATTCTGACTTGCCAATTCCCAGATTGTAGAACCTTTTGGGGTTTCTTCTGCTCTAAGGATGCCCTCTGAAGTTGTAGGCATATTATATTTTTGTGTCCATATTTTCTTCCACAAATCGTTTCCTCCTTTCATCCACCTCCACCACAGCTTCGCCCCTAAACCTTGTTCAGAATCTCAGGGTCCCTAAGTCCTAATCCCCCTTCTTCTTTTCTTTTTGTCAAGTTTTTCCACAGAGCCCATTTCCTCTGCTGCTTTGGTCCTCCCCATATGAATTTGCCAAAGATTTCCTTCATTTTAGTGCACACCCCTTTGGGGGCAGCCAGATAGATAGGGGGTAAATTGGTATAGCTTGAAGAACTGATTTCAATAGTACCAATCTACCAGCTATGTTTAGCAACCTGAAAGACCAACTTGCAAGTCTATTCTTGATCTTTTCTATGATTTCCTGCCAGTTTGCCAGTCTTGTTGGGTTTATGTCTAATTGGTTCCCCAAGTACTTTGTAGGAAGTTCACCCTGTCTAAATCCTAGCATCCTGATTAAATGAGTTTTGATTATGTCCAGAGTGTTGAAGATGAAGGTGCATGATTTTTCTTTATTTATTTCCATACCTGATGCTTCCATAAATAAGTCCAAGATCCTTTTAACACCCCTTACCTCCTTTATTGAGACTTCACAGAAGAGCATAATGTCGTCCACAAACTGTTGATGGGTGATGGGTAGATTATTTCCCCATAACCTTAATCCTTTAATTTTCCTTTCTCTTAGATCTTTTTTAAAGTACCTTCCCAGACCCTCTGCAGCCAATATAAATAAGAAGGGGGATAAAGGATCCCCTTGTCTAATTCCTCTAGTGGCCGTGAAGGTTGAAGATGGCGCCCCATTTAACATGATAGAGAAAATAGGTGTTGATATCATATTGTAAACCCAGTCTGTCCATCTCCTACTAAATCCGAAGGCTACAAGAATTGCCTTGAGGTATTTCCAGTTTAAGCGATCGTAAGCTTTTGACAGATCTAACTTTATCATCATTCCTCTCTGATTTTTCTGTTTTAGAGAATGAATCGTTTCCTGCGTTACTACAAGTCCATCAAGGATTTGCCTTCCCTCCACAAAACCGGTTTGCTCCGGTGATATTATGCTGGGAAGGATGGGTTTTAATCTTTTAGCTATCAGAGTGGCAATTATTTTATATATTATATTGCACAGGGCGATTGGTCGGAAACCTTGGGCAGTTTCCGAATTAGCATTTTTAGGAATCAGAGTAAGGAAAGTATGTTTTGGTCCGGTCTTCTTATGCAGCCCCTATTTTCTTCTATTGTTGTTATCATGTTAAAGTCACCCATACTATCCAAGGAATTCCAGGAAAGAACCTTCTTATGGACTGCAGATTCTTGAGGAAGTTTCTCCGGTCCCTTGGTATGTGCAATCCGTAGACCCCCGAGATGAGGATCCACTCCTTTGATCCTATCATTCTGAATAAGCCTGTGAGGACTCTGGGAAATCTTATCCAATTTTCAAACATTACCTCTTCAGGGTTCCAAAGGATAGCCAAACCCCCTGCTGTGCCATTCACATCCTGACCCATCACCTCATATTGAATTTTTTGCTTTTTAACTATCCCTTCTAGTTGTTGAAAGCTGATTTTCGTCTCTTGAATTATCATTATGCTTGGCTTATCTTTCTTTATCCTTTCCTTTATATACATCTACTTTCCTTTGCTGTTGATACCCCTAATGTTCCAACTTCTGACTATCATCTTATAACTTTTTGGATGGTTGTTGAAATACCTCTGAAAGAGGTATAACCCTGCCTGAGTTAACCAATATCTCTCCCACTGCTTGTATGGTTTCGTTCATTGTCTGTCTCCCTCGTTTCCTACCTACTTTGCCAGTATTGTCCATTCCCATACTTTGGGTTTCTTGAGTTCCTGTTTGATCTGTCTGATTTTCTGAAGTAATTCCTTTCTTCTCCTTATATTTCTGGAATGTTTCTTTATACAATTGATTTTGAGTTTCCGGGATGAACCTTTCATCAAGATTCTTCCAATCCTGTAGCAGTCTTTTCATGATTCTTTCCTCCTCATTCCCGTTGTCCTTTTGTGTTTCTGCCTCCCCCTGGGTTTGTTCGGTTGTCACCTCCATACTCTCCTCCGTTCCTTCTTTGACCTTACTATTATGGTTTAGGTCCTTAATAATTTCCATGGGTTCCTCCGTGGTTTCTTCCTTTCGAGGCTCCTCTTCTTCCTCCCGTAAGACCTGAAATTTCTTTTGTCATTCTGCTAGTACTAGTTTTACGGATTGTTGCATACTTGATATTCCCTTTCCTGATCACTTTTTTCCCTGGACTTCCTGGAAGCCCATTTCTCCTTCATTCCTCCCTTCTAACCCCCTTTTCTCCTCTTCCTACTTCCTTGTTGTTTCCTCTTCTTTATTCAGTGGGCATTGTTTGAAGAGGTGTCCATATTCATGGCACCTTCTGCATGTAAAGGGTATATGTTCGTAGTCCATTGGTTGTTTCCATATTTCATCATGATACTCAAGCTCTATGTATTCCGAAAGTGGTTCTGCTATATTCATATAGACGCATATCCTTGCATAGGATGTATACTTCCCTCTTTTTGTTGACTCTGCAACTTTAACAAAAGTCCCAACCGTATTACCTATACCTTCCAGGATATTAGGGTCCCAGAACTCCATTGGCAATCCAAATAGTCTTACCCAGAAGGGTGCTGCTAGCATTTTTTCGTGGTCTGGGTTGTATCTGTCTTCCCAGTGCCTCATGAATAGTCCAGAATTATTCATAAAATATGGTCCTCCTTCAAAGGTTCTTTCCTTATCCTCCAGATTTGCAAATATCACTGTAAAAAAACCCTTTGCCCCTAGATTTAGGTCTATATGCCCTTTCGGCTTCCATAGCTGTTGTATCCACTTAGCTAGGTCTCTTTCTGTCGGCCAAAACCCTACAAACTTGCATATCAAGGCATGGTCTCTCATATAACTTCTGTAGTCTTCAAGTTTATTGTTTGGGATTACATACCTTGGTTTTTTCTAGGCTCTGGGAAGGCATCTACCTCCAAGCTTGGTTTTCCACCGATTTCCCAGTACTGGCACGTCGTTGCCTTTCTCCTCTGGGTTTCTCTGCATCCCGAATCCGCTTGATTCCCCTGCCGCTATATTTTTGTAGGAGGGGATCTCTCCCCTCCCCATCACCCCTTCCATGGTATTATTCAGTCCTGTCTTGGAATTTTATCCCACCTCTTTTGTTTCCGGTGCCATCGTTTCGTTCGTGACCAAGGTATTCTCCCTTCAGCCCTTGTCGCCATCTCTAATCCACTTCTCGCACTGTCTCTGATAACCCTAGGTTTTCCAAACCCTTACTCGACCTTCCTCGCTCTGCTCTGCCATCCTATCCAATCCATCATCTCAACCTATGCGCTAATTTTGATTAATCCATCTATGTTGAAATTTTTTATTTTTATGTCAATTGTTAAAAATTATTGTTTTTTAGAGACAATTATTTCATGTGCATTGAAAAATTAATTTAACGATGTATAAATATGTAGAATATCGAAACTTCAAAAATATCAACCTTCTTATTTAAATATGTAAAAAAATAAAAACCTCACTACAAGAATTTTTTTTTTTAAATAAAAACATGAAAATATGAAGAAGAAGACCACTTCAAAAATTGTAAAATTTAGAAAATAATTATTTACATTTCATATATTAGAAATTTTAAAGTCAAAAAAGAGATCTTTTAAAAAAAGGGCCTGATGCAGAATCACCACTTTTTAAAATCAACATGCAAATCAATAACATTCTAAAACGTAATGTACATAAAAAAATTTAAAGTGCCAAAAATTATGCTCTAAAAAAAATATGTGTGCTCTACATCGCCCCTTTTCAAAATCGGCTCACTTTTTTGCTATCCCTATGAAACGGGTAACAATATCAGTTCCCACTTCAAAGTTTACATTCTTGGAAGCATGGGACGTTCAAATAGACAAAAATGGTAGCGTAAGTCCATCAAACCTTAAAATCATTGAAAGAAATCTCACTTTGAAGCTAGAACCAAAATTCAAGTCAACTTTAGAGCCAAACGGTTCTGGAAAAAGATCACATGGTTTCAATGGCTCAGAATCAAAATTACACAGCAAAAAGCACGAAAACCCTTTAAAAAATGTCAAAGAAGATGAAGATTAATATGTGCCCCTAATGATGCAGGGATCATAGGGAGCTTTTACTTCAATCCAACTCTTTTAAGTCCTCATCAGATCAACCTTCGTTATTTCAGAGTACCCAGATCATATTTTTTGCAATAAAATGGAAGCATAAGACGTTCAAACGAACAAAAATGGCAGTGTAAGTCCATCAAACCCTAAAATCCTTGAAAGAAATCTCACTTTGAAGCTAGAACCAAAATGCAAGTCAACTTTAGAGCCGAATGGTTCTGGAAAAAATCACATGGTTTAAATGGCTCAAAGTCAAAATTGCACAGTGAAAATCATGAAAACCCGTTAGAAAACGTCGAAGAAGATGAAGATTAATATGTGCCCCTAATGATGCAGGGGTCGTATGGAGCTTGCACTTCGATACAAAGCTTTTAAGTCCTGGTCAAATCAACCTTCGTTATTTTAGAGTACCCAGATCATATTTTTTTGCATTAAAATGGAAGCAAAAAAAATTCGAACAGATAAAAATGGCAGTGTAAGTCCATCAAACCCTAAAATCCTTGAAAGAAATCTCACTTTGAAGCTAGAACCAAAATGCAAGTCAAATTCAGAGCCGAACGGTTTTGGAAAAAGATCACATGGTTTAAATGGGTCAGAATAAAAATTGCACAGCGAAAATCACTAAAACCTTTTAGAAAAGTTCGAAGAAGATGAAGATTAATATATGCCCCTAATGATGCAAGGGTCATAGGGAGCTTGCACTTTGATCCAAAGCTTTTAAGTCTTGGCCAGATCAACCTTCGTTATTTCAGAGTACCCAGATCATATTTTTTTGTAACAAAATGGAAGCATAGGACGTTGGACTGGACAAAAATGGCAGTGTAAGTCCATCAAACCCTAAAATCCTTGAAAGAAATCTCACTTTGAAACTAGAACCAAAATGCAAGTCACCTTCAGAGTTGAACAGTTGTGGAAAACGATCACATGGTTTAAATGGCTTAGAATCAAAATGGCATAATGAAAATCATGAAAACCCTTTAGAAAACGTCAAAGAAGATGAAGATTAATATGTGCCCCTAATGATGCCGGGGTCATAGGGAGCTTGCACTTTGATCCAAATATTTTAAGTCCTAGTCAGATCAACCTTCATTATTTTAGAGTACCTAGATCATATTTTTTTGCAATAAAATGGAAGCATAGGATGTTCTAATGGACAAAAATGGAAGTGTCAGTCCATCAAACACCAAAATCCTTGAAAGAAATATCACTTTGAAGCTAGAACCAAAATGCAAGTCAACTTTAGAGTCGAACAGTTCTGGAAAAAAATCACATGGTTTAAACGGCTTAGAATCAAAATTGCACTACGAAAATCACCAAAACCCTTTAGAAAATGTCAAAGAAGATGCATATTAATATGTGCCCCTAATGATGCAGGGGTCATAGGGAGCTTGTACTTCGATCCAAAGCTTTTAAGTCCTGGTCAGATCAACCTTCGTTATTTCAAAGTACCGAAATAATATTTTTTTGCAACAAAATGGAAGCATAGGACATTCGACCGAACAAAAATGGCAGCGTAAGCCCATCAAACCCTAAAATCTTTGAAATAAATCTCACTTTGAAGCTAGAACGAAAATGCAAGTCAACTTCAGAGCCGAATGGTTCTCGAAAACAATCAGATGGTTTAAATGGCTTAAAATCAAAATTGGACAGTGAAAATCACAAAAACCCTATAGAAAACGTCGAAGAAGATGAAGATTAATATGTGCCCCTAATGATGCAGGGGTCGTATGGAGCTTGTACTTCAAGCCAAATATTTTAAGTCCTGGTCAGATCAACCTTCATTATTTCAGAGTACCTAGATAATTTTTTTTGCAATAAATTGGAAGCATAGGACGTTCGAATGGACGAAAATGGCAGTGTAAGTCCATCAAACCCTAAAATCCTTGAAACAAATCTCACTTTGAAGCTAGAACCAAAATACAAGTCAACTTCAAAGCCGAACAGTTCTGGAAAAAGATCACATGGTTTAAACGGCTCAGAATCAAAATTGCACAGCAAAAATCATGAAAACCCTTTAGTAAACATTGAAGAAGATGAAGATTAATATGTGCCCTTAATGATGCAGGGGTCAAAGGGAGCTTACACTTCGATCCAAAGCTTTTAAGTCCTAGTCAGATCAACCTTCGTTATTTCAGTGTACCCAGATCATATTTGTTTGCAATAAAATGGAAGCATGGGTAATTTGAATGGACAAAAACGGAAGTGTAAGTCTATCAAACCATAAAATCCTTGAAAGAAATCTCACTTTGAAGCTAGAACCAAAATGTAATCCAACTTTAGAGCCGAACAGTTTTGGAAAAGGATCTCATGGTTTAAATGGCTCAGACTCAAAATTCCATAGTGAAAATCACGAAAACCCTTTGAAAACATCAAAGAAGATGAAGATTAATGTAACATCGTCCTCCCACATCTACCCAAGCAACCAACCAACCAAGCTAAACATGCGATGAGCAGCCACTATGATAGGATTTGACCTCCTAAGTCACCTTAAGGAAGTGGAACCGATGGAAACACACTATAGAAACATCCATCATCAACAGAACCCTCAGAAGGACAAGTCAACCACTTAGACAGCTTGTCCCTAGGTCCCACTGATTTTTTAGGTCTCTTGGGCCATATTATCTCTCATGCTATTGGTAAGGGAGCGACCAACAACCTAAAGTCTCTCTCACATGCTTGCCTGCTAGTGACTATGTACCAAAATTGCCAGTGTTGTGCGAGGGACTTCGGGATTTGAGCCACTCTTTCAGGCCCAGAGCCCAGGTCATTGTCCAAAACTGATCCATCTCTTCATTAGAGTAACAGGGAAATGAAAGTACTAAAGAAAATACTTGTTTAAGACCTTGACTAGATCCCTATTAGCCATGACAGGCATTTCGTCAAACATATCATCGACATGTAATCTACATGTGTAAATAATAGAGTTAAGTGTAGGCATCTCATACTTATCTGAGAATCGTTATGAACCATTGTTCCCTTATTCCATTTTCTTCATTATCATATATTAGCTCATGGACACATTATCCATTCACATACAAGTAAAAACATGCTGAGAGCCATACATAATTGTTGTCATAAAATGTGCATATACCCAACATAATAGGGGAAAAAATACAATAAACATATGAGACATCAAATCCATAAATAAATTAATACCTTTACACATGAAAATAAATGGAAAATGGTTTCTCATTAATGAATGCAATGAGATAACCAGAGATGGGACTACCGCATTCCACCTGACTATAGAATGGCTGAGCCAAACCTCTCTTCATCCATCACACCCCTGCCATATTCCAAGCATGAATGTGGGATCTCACAGAACACATCAATAAAAAAATCATCTAGGGCTTCTAGAGGCCATCCACCTCAAATAGTGATTCCAACTCAAGGTCAGACATCACAAAACCATAATTAGATTGGTCTCCATCCAAGTCTTCCAAGGCTTCCATAGCGTTTGTTCCAACCAAGGCTTCTAGGACTAGTAACTCAACCCACAGTTGTCACTGGGCTTCCATAACGTTTGTCCAACCAAGGCATCCAAGATTAGTAACTCAAACCACTAAGTGTTTCCAGATCATCTGTCCAACCAAGGCTTCTAGGACTAGTAACTCAACCCACCAAGTGTTTCCAAAGTGTTTGTCCAACCAAGGCTTCCAAGACTAGTAACTCAACCCAAGCTATTACAATGCTTCGAGGAAGTAATAACTTAACCCAAGTTAAGGAATCATGAGAACCAACCAAAAACAAACCATGAAAGTAAACCCACAATGACCATGACTATCCAGGAAATGGCAAGGCTAGGCAACCCACTGTCAATCCAGGCTACCTCCATGCCAATGATAGATCATGAGCAAGAATCCAAATGCATATTCCATGCATGTCCAAATTAGTGACATGCATGCAACTTAGTACCTGCAAGAAAATATGATGTATTTTTTGATGTCGATGCCTTCTTGTGCTTTCCTACTCTTCCTTTGTCTTCTTTCTGCAAGAATCCAAGTATGTCACACCATCCAAGAGTGCTCCAAGAAAACTCTAAGTATCCAAGAGTATGAGAGAGAGAGAGAAAAATGAGAGAGATCCAACACTGAAGTGACAAAAGGTTACCAACTGGTCCTCAGAAGCCTTTTTATGAATGAGGCATCTATTTTCTTCATTTTCCATTATTTTCCTTCATTTCCCTCCTCACATGCAACCTGTGAACTTTCACCTCCCTTTTCTCCTAATTTCCATTATTTTCATAAATAAATGTTCCAAAAATGTCTTTTTTCCTTTTAATGCCTTAGTCATCACCTTTGCCAATTTTCTTAGCCATAAAAAACCAAATGAACACCCCCTAGGATGTCTTGTCCAACATTCATCTTGGAATCAGTGTCGCATTCATCCATGGTTATTGTTTTTAACTTTGTTACATGGAATTTTCACCATGGCTGTTACAAAACCCTCCCCCTTGCGGGACACCATCCTCGGTGTTCAATCACACATATACTTCAACAACTTGCTGAAAGAAGACATATTGCTCATGGAACTTTATAACACATCTCAATGCAATATTTACAATGAAATATTTGCTCAAGAGAAAGAAAACATCATGACAACATGACAACTTACCGCATAGTGGAGCTTTATAACACAACTCATTATGATATTTACAATGATCATCTTGCTGAGTGCCAACTCATATAACATCACAACATCATGATAACATAACCACATGATAGCATAATAACATGACACACATACCACATAGTGCAACTTTATAACATAGCTCATTACGGTATTTACGTCCATACACGAGTGTACATATAGTAACATCATCAAAATATAGATACCAAAACATATGTCAAATCATATACCAACACCATGTCTAAGCATATATCAAAACATCATATATGATATATCAACAACCATAAAGTAAATACCAAACCATCATAAAGCATATACCAAACCATCATAAAGCATATACCAAACCACGATAAAGCATAAGCAAATACCAAACCACCATGCCAAGTTGCTTTACCTCAACCAGAAAACAAGGAAGGATACATAGCCCATATCTTATCCACCATATCCCATGTGGCTTCATCGGGCCCAAAGTACTTCCATTGCACTTTAACTTGCTCTATTGCTCAATTTGAGAGCATTAGCACCTTTTTCTGCAATAGACATTGAGGCTCTGGTTGGAATTCTCACTATGATTCCACCTACAATACAGACCAGTCAATCACATGATCAACATCCTTAACATACTTCTTAAGCAAAGATACATGGAAAACATTATGTACTTTCATTTTCGGAGGCAGTGAAAGTCGATAGCCTACTGGCCCAATCCGCTCAATAATACCGAAGGGTCCACAAAATTACGGTGCCATCTTGGCACATGAGCCAATCCAGAAGGAGCTCTTCTTCGATTTGATGCGGGAGTAAACCTGTTACCCAACCTAGAACTCCTTGAAAAACTTGTTCCTATCTGCATAGCTCTTTTGCCTATCCCGTGTTACCTTGAGATTCTTCTTGATCACCTACATCTCATGTTCGATGTCTTCCAACATATCTGGTCCAATCAATACCCTGCTAATCAGATCACTCCAACTAATGGGAGAATTACAACTTTGCCCATACAATGTCTCAAAGGGACTCATCCTTAGTGACTCCTGATAACCATTGTTGTATGCAAACTAAACCAAAGGGAGATATTCTTCCCACTTCCATTTCCGATGCATCACATACATCCTCAACATGTCCTCTAATATCTTTTTGACCCTCTTTGTCTTTCCATCCATCTACGAATGATAAGTTGTGCTGAAGGCTAACTTTGTGCCCAAACCTGAAAATAACTCCTTCCAAAACTTGGAAGTGAACTTTGCATCCCTTTCTGATACAATCTTCTTTGGAACACCATGTAGTCTAACCATGTCTTAGATGAATACATGTGCCACATCACTAGCTGAGTATGTAGACTTCACCGGAACACAGTGTGGAACCTTTGTAACTTGTCCGCAATGACCATGATGGAATCATGTTGCTTCACTCTCTTCGACATCCTTGTGATGAAATCCATGGAAATGACCTTCCATTTCAACTCGGGAATAACGATCGACTGTAGCAATCCACCTGGATGTTTGCACTCTGCCTTCACTTGCTGACAATCGAAACATCTAGCCACACACTATGCTACATCCTTCTTCAAGTTCAACCAATAGTAATACCTCTTCATTGCGCTAAGTGTCTTTTGATAACCTAGGTCACCCGAATAAGGTTTCGCATGAAACTCCCTCAAGATCACCTTCGTGAGCTCATTTCTTTCTGGTACATATATCCTGTCTGAAAACCTGACCAATCCCTTTGCTGTAAGACAATAGTCCAAGTCCTGTGCACCTGCACCTGTACCTATACATGTACCATCACCTGTACTTGTACCTATGCATATACAACCACATGTACCTATTCCTGTACCTATACCTGTACTCTGCTACAACCTATGCACAATCTCCATATATCTGGCATCCTGCTATCCTACCCACAGGATCATGTCCTGTAATTTCGTTCCATAGGAGCTCGTAGCTTCCAAGTGATGTACCTGTATCCATCAATGAAGAGCATCTGCCACCTTATTCTGTTTACCTTTGATGTACCTAATCTCAAAGTCAAACTTGCTGATTGTGGCCAACCATTTAGCCGGTCTGGCATTCAAATTCGGCTGGTCAAACAAATACCTCTACCCAATGTGATCACTCATAAGCTCAAACTGTCTGCCAAGAAGATAGGGTCTCCATATCTTCAATGCATGTATAATCATTGATAACTCAAGATCATGTGTATGGTAGTTATGCTTGTGCTCATTTAGTTATTGGGACTCATAACATACCACTTGTCCATCCTACATAAGGACTCCACCAAGTCCTCTCTTGCAAGAATTTGTACATAGTACAAACTCTTTGCCCAGATCTGTAATCTATAGCACTGGTGCATGTGTTAGCAACTACTTAAGCTACTCAAAGCTAGCCTCACACTCTTCAGTCCATTCGAACTTCTTACCTTTCTTCTGCAAGGATGTAATGGGATAAGAAATATGCGAGAAGTTCCTGATGAACCTCCTATAATAGCCTCCCAAACCCATGAAATATCTCACCTCATACACACCCTTAGGAAATACCAACTCCATGATGGCCCTATCTTCTCTGGATCTACTGCAATGCCCTCCTAGGAGACAACATGTCCTAAGTAGTGCACCTCAGTCTGAAAGAAACTACACTTGCTAAGCTTATCATATAATTGATGCTCCCTCAACAACCTCAACACTGCAGCTAAATGCTCAACATGATCTTCTTCATTTTTAGAATATACCAATATATAATCAATGAACACAATAAAAAACTTATCCAAATATGGACACAACACACTATTCATCAAACACATGAATGTAGTTGGAGCATTAGTTAAGCCAAATGGAACATTAACAAACTCATAATGCCCATACATGGTCCCAAGCGCAGTCTTGTAAATGTCCTTCTCTTTGATGCATATTTGATGGTATCCGGATCTCAAGTCAATCTTAGAGAACACTATTGATCCCTTCAACTGATCGAATAAGTCATCGATCCTTGGAAAAGGGTATATGTTCTTGATAGTCTCTTTGTTCAACTACCTATAATCAATTCATAATCTGAGGGTACCATCCTTCTTCCCCACAAACAAGATTGATGCACCCCAAGGAGATACACTTGGTCTAATTTATCCCTTGTCCAACATTTCCTTCAGTGGCAACTTTAACTCAATCAACTTAGGTGTGCTCATCCTGTAAGGTGCTTTCGATGTTGGAGCTTCCCATGAGACTAAGTCAATAGAAAAGTCTACTTCCCTATGAGGTGGAAAATTTGTAATTTCCTCAAGAAATACATCCCTGAACTGTTGTAAAATTGGGTACTTGTTCAACACATCTGCATCCTCAACCTCCTCACCCTTATCACTAAATATATGTATTGCAAATAGCTTGCACCCTTTCCTACGACTACACTTTGTTTGCATAGTTGTCAGCGTCCTAACTGATGCAGATTTCTTCTTACCCTGCAAGACTCTCATTTCCCCATTGGCATCAAAACATTCAATGGCTTTGTCATAGCAGTCAACCTTGGTTCTATGTAGAGACAACCAATCCATGTCTAGTAACATATCGTATGAACCCAATGGTAAAACATTGAAATGTGCTATCATAGGCATACCATTTAAGTCAAATTCACAAGGTCTTACCCAATGATGAACTCGCTTCTTCGTACCTATAGCCAAATGTGCTAACCAAGACTCTGCATGAAACTACTTATTCAACCCACACTTATCCACCAATTTAGGACTAAAATAGATATAATTAGATCCAGGGTCAATCAAAATAGAAACAAATTGATCAAAAATATTACCCTCCATCTCAATGATAGATGCCCGGTGTTCTAATTTATTGTTGTCCACGACTACATAGATACGAGGAATACTCTAGCCTACATCTCCGATAGCCTGCACCTCCTGTGCACTGTATATCTAGGGTCTACCACTTTGATTCTACGGACAGTCTCTCTTAGGATGATCTTTGCCACAATTCCAACAGTCTATGGGCTTCATGCCTCCATCCTTGTTCTTCTCTTTAGCTGGACGTGCCTATCCTCTATCTGATGCATTGAACCTCTTAGGTGGTGCAACATTCTCCTTGTTATCTATACCTTGTGGCCTTTCTCGCTTTTTATCCAATTTTCCTTTTTTCTTTACATTACCTCTCTAGTTTAGGTTAGCCTCAGTTCTATGCTTCGATTGTTCATAACAATACTTTAGCTTTCAAATGGCCTCCTCCAATGATCTAGGCTCATCAAATTTAATCCTTTATTTGAATGCAACTGTTAATCCACTAATGAATCTTTGAATCTTAGTATTCTCCTCTGTGAGGTAAGGCACATACCTCGGTAACTTCAAGAACCTACAAGTGTACTCATCATCAGTCATAGAACCCATCTTTAGTTCATAAAAAAAAATCTCTATCATAAAAGAACCTTTCTGACAAGTATTTCTTCTTAAATAGATGCTCAAACTCACTCCAATACAGATATTCCTCGTGAATACACCTGACATTCTTCACATCTTCTGACCAGTTTTCTACTTTACCTTTGAGACTGAAGGTAGCTACTCTAGCTTTCATGTTCTTTGAATAATCATACAACCTAAAGAACTTCTTCATGCCAAGAAGCCATGCCTCTATATCCTATGGTTTCTTCATTTCCCCATCAAAGTAGGTGGCTTCGATTTCTTAAATTCATCTGGAAAATACCCCTATCACTCCTCCTATAAGGATGATACTAATGACGATCATAGTGCCTATCTGAATCAGAACTAGAATCATACATGTGCCTATCCCTTTTCCTCTCTGGAGTGTCTAATAATCTACCATCTCGAATGGTGTCAGATCTATCTGACGTGTGTTTACTATGAGACATGTTTCAATATACCCCATTAGTTTTGTTCTCCTACTCATGAATGATCCAAAGCGACCCCTTCCACTTCAAATATGACAAGCTTTGAAGTATGAATGCATTTACTTCTACCAATTTTCCTGTGACTGTATGATTCTGTCATTATCTTCCTTACAACTCCTTATATCTTCTTTTAAGCTTCTTAGTGTCATTGCCAAATCGAAGGAGTTCGAAACACCATACTGCTCTTCAGATTCATAGGGAGAGTCTCTATAGTCAACCATCTTGCTAGCCATCCATATTTCTTCCTGCAAGGCATAGTATGTCAGATTAACCAATCACAATAAATCTTGTACCTTATCATAACTTGGGGAGGATGCCTTGTTTTCAAGATTACCAAATCAGTGTGATACATGTATAACATAATCATAACAATATATAGAAATAAGTGAGTAAATGTATCATCTCATAAACATTACTCTAACTAGGATCCAGTCATCAATGCAAGGCCATATCTACAATGAATGTTATAACCTCATGCATGACAACAACCATTAATCCATTGTACGCATTGCCACATGAAACTAGCAGTATGCATAAGTAATGCCAAACCAACTACAAATACGCATAACCACATGTAGTCAAACATAATCGATTAGTTCTTGTAATCAAGCTACAAGGCTGATGTATGTAATCAAAATATTAAAAAATGTAACCTAACAAACAAGGATTTAACTAGTATCATTAAATAAACATGTAAGCAACATATAATCCATACACAATCAATCACACACTCATTTCAAATATAAATCATGAAACCCATAACCAATTCTCCATGATAACTGTTATTACTCCAGGAAGCTCTCCTAGGTTGTAGCTCGGAGATGCCTGGTAACATATAAATCTTCAATATTGTTCTCTGAACTATTGGAATGATGATGGTTTGGAACAAGTTAGATGATTGTTTCAACTCTGTCTTCACTCAAGACATGCATGAACACCCTCAGCTTTATAAGGCTTTAGACCACTAATGCTCAATAGTTTATAGATTCAATGGATAGATGGAGAATACTGACTGTACCACCAGATGCATACATAAACACATATGAATGGCTAGCTACAGGAAGTAAATGAAGCTTGCAAATCTAATTATCAACATAGATATAAAATGACAGTTATTTGGCATTAGACACAAAAGAAAACATGAATAACCTATTCAAGTGCAAGCTTAGAACAAAAGAGAAAATGTGAATTTAACATGTAACAGCAAAAGAAGCTTATATTGTTGGAATGAAGAACGGAAGCTTAGAGGAGCAGAGTCTCCATAGTCTCCAAAAGTTGAACCCTTCATACTTCTAACTTTCAGCCATTTATAGGCTTTTTACAATGCTCCCAAGCTCTCAAAGGCTCGAGGTGTCTTAATCTATCCCCTCTATCTTTTTAACTGTTTGATGCCATGACTAGACACACATGAGCTAGGAAGTTTCTTTTTCTAACATCATAGTAACCAAATTCTGGAAAATGTGTTGCGTTGTCAGGTGGCTCGCTTGTGCTAGCAATGCTCCATGATCCTTTGTTGGTTTGGTTGTTTCCTTTCCCCTTCCGGCCTTCTATCTCCTAGTCTCTTTCCTATGATGGAATGGGTCTTCGGGTCTTTGAAATCCTTTCAAATACTAACAATGACTATTTTCTGTTTTACACAAAAAAATGCTACAACACTGTGAAATCCCGCCAAGATCTTTTTATTTCAGACTTCAAAAGTCCTTAAACACTATCTATTCCTTTATCGGGTCCATCCTTATCGCTAACGCAGTCGCAAATGGTCTGTTCCCAGTCTTCCCTTTGTATTTTGAAATACATTAAAACATGGGAAATACATTAAAAATGGCTCATGATGGACTTCAAATTTCATATGTTTCCCTTCACAAACCCTTTCGGGTCCGGGTCTTATCGCATATTGCAAGTCTCTTTGTATTTCGTTAAATAACGAAAATATGCAAAATACATAGGAAAATGCCTTTAAGCAGATATCAAATCTTATATAATAGCTTTAAGGAACCCTTTTGGGTCTGGTTTATTGCATCGGACATCCATATAGGTATAAGCCCCACTCCTCTGTGAAGCTCTGATGCGATATTGTGATGCGATTGATCGTAATCGCATATCGCTATAACCCGAGGCCGTTTGGTGAGCGCTCTATTGTTTTGGTCGATTGCAATTCGCGATGCAACATGGGCCATCGATCTGCATGCTTGATCGATGGTCCACATTGATTCCACTGATCGCCATCGCCATTTCCACATAGTCTACATAGATATCTGCCGATTGCTACTACCGATTGCAATCCACTGACTGGATCTAGACCGTTGATCGGCCAAATCAGACAGCTATTGTGCATTTCACTGTTTATTCCTTCGATACTTTGTTTTTCACTGTTTTTATGTGTTTTTGGCCTCCCGATAGTGCTTTTCTGCCATTCTAATGGCTCTCCTCCTGCGATTGTTTTGATCTTTGGCCTGATTTTACTAACTTTTGAAGACTTAGAGAGAATATTTGGATCCATTTTGGGCCACATGCCAACCAGGATAACATTGGCTCCTTCTGGGGATGAAATCCTCCCTGTGAGGTTTCAAGAACCAAAGACCGATGCCTTTCTTGTAAAACCAAAATCAAATCTATCTCCTAGTGTTCCATTGGGAATGGAGTTTGTTTTGTATAAAACATAAAAATTGAAAAACATATTTACAATATCAAGGCTTTAAAGCCTTAAATGAAATAAAGTTTCAAGAACCGCCCATTGATTGAGCCACCAAGAACATCTTCTCCTTCCGAACTGTGCAGAATCAAGGTATTGTTCTACTGAATTTGAGCGATGACAAATGGACCTATCCATAAGGAGTCAAACTTACCATGATTACTTTTATTTTCCTTTAATGCATCCCATTTGAGAACCCAGTCACCAACTTGGAAATTGTCCACTTTTGCTTTCCTGTCTAAGGTTTCTTTGATTTTCTTCTGATGAACTTTTGACTTCTCAACTAGCTACTCTCTGATCCATTGTAATTCAACCAGGTTATTCATTCTCCTTACCATGTCATTCATTTCATCCTGTTCTTCTTGAAATAATTTGGCCACAGGGAGAATCATCTGGATAAGAAAAACAACATCAGTGCCATAAACCAGCTTAAATGGATAATTTCCTATGGACTTCTTGTTGGTAACTCTGTCAGCCCACAATGCAAACTTGAACTTGGAATACTAGCTCCTTTTGTTGTCCTCCAACATTTTTTTGATTATCCTTACAAGACTCTTAGATGATGCCAGGTCATTGCCTTGAGGATAATATGAGGTAGAATGCACTAATTGAATGTCCATGGATTCAGTCATGTACACCAATTCCTTTGCCTTGAAAGTTGTTGCATTATCAGTGACTAGTTTGGCTGGGCACCCAAATCTAGTAAAAATGTTCTCATTCAAGAACTTTATGACAACTTGATGATTAGCATTCTTAGTGGGTATAGCCTCAATCCACTTGGTGATATAATCAGTGGCTACCAAGATCCATTTCTGCTGGCCACTGGAATATGGGTTGATCTCACCTATAAAGTCTAAGCCCCACTGTTGGAAGGGACCATTGACGTGTACTGGCTTCAAGGGAAGAGATTTTAGCTGCTGTATTCCTACAAACCTTTGACATTTGTCACAAGATTTCACAAAAGAAAACACATAAGAGAACAGAGTAGGCCAATAATACCCAGCTCTCAGGATTTTGTGCTCTATGGTTTTCTAATAATGATTCCCTCCACAAATGCTAGAATGGAATTGGTGCATGACTTCCACATATTGTCCTTTATCTAGGCATTTAAAAAGGATTCCTTATGGGTCTCTCCAATAAATCATGTTTTTATTAATGCATAATTTAGTTGATCTGAGCTTAATGGCCCGGGCTTGACTTGAGCTAAGCCCTGAAGGGACTTCTAGCTTCTGCAAAAAATGAACTATACTGGAATACCATTCACAGGTGGCTAGATTTTCAGCCAAAGACTAGTTCTGCTCTTGCTCTTCTACTACTTTCTTTGTCTACTCATCACCTGAATTTGAACCCATGCAATTGATGTCTAACAAACTACAATTTTCCTCAGCCATAAGTTTAGCCAATCCCTGGGCTTTAACAAGCTTAGTGGGCTTCACCTCTATGTTAAACTCTATGAATTTTGCAATCCATTTAGCTCTCATTCCATCAATATTTGGATGAGTTAAGACATCTTTTACTGAGGCTGAAGGTACATATGCAACCACTTTGGAATGTAGAATATAAATTATGAATGACTTTAAAGATTTTACGAGAGAATAAGCTTGTTTTTAAATAAGGTCATACCTTAGTTCAGCATCCCTGAGAGTTTTGCTGAAAAAGGCCACGGGGTGTTCTACGCCTTCATCATTTTTCTGCAGCATAACTGCTGCAAGTGTATCATAAGAGGAAAAAGAGAAGATATAAAACTCCTTGGTCTAATATGGGCTGATTAGAGTTGGAGCTTCCATGATAACTTGTTTGATGGCTTCAAAAGAGCTTCTTGCAACATCTGTCCATTTTATTTTTTATCCTTTCTTTAGCATGGAAGTGATGTGCTTCACTAGCTCTGCAAAGTTTGGAATAAACCTCCTTACAAAGTTAATCTTACCCAGGAAGGATTAAATGTCCCTTTTTGACCTTGGGATGGACAATTTTTGAATTGATTGAACTCTTGTTGGATCAATCTTCACACTTTCAACAAAAACAATATGTCCGAGAAGTTTGCCTTCTTCTAGAGAAAACTATGACTTCTTTGGGTTCATAGAAATTTTGAATTTTTTGCCCTTTAGAAACACCTTCTTCAAATGAAATGGTCCTTGTGAGTGCTGGAAAAGACTGTTATGTCATCAAGGTAAATAAGGACAAACTTGTCCTTCTCTCGCACAAAGGCTATGTCCATGGCCCTCTGAAAAGTATCCCCAACATTCATCAGTCCAAAAGGCATCCTGGAGTACATGAAAGTACCCCAAGGAGTAGTGAAGGCGGTCTTTTCCTGATCTTCTGTATGTACATCAATATGATTGTAACCTGAAAATCCATCTAAGAAAGACATGACTTTAGCCCCTGAAACTTTTTGAAGTAAGTGCTCCATCTTAGGTAGGGGGTAGTTGTCTTTTTTAGAGCATTTGTTCAGATTCTTGAAGTCAACACAAAGCCTGATTTCTCCATTCTTCTTTATCACTACCACAAGGTTAGCTATCCACTTTGAATACCTTAGGGGAACTATGATCTTGGCATCCAACATATTCTTGATTTCTTTCTCAATCAAAGGCAATAAGAGAGGGCTGATAGATCCTAATTTCTTCTTAAAAGGGATGGTGTTCTTTTCTAGTGGAATCTTATGCTGAATGATGTTTGTGTCATAGGTTTTAACATCATTGTATTCCAAAGAAAAAATATCAAAAATTTGCTTTATCACGGTGCAACACTCAGAACTCTCGGCAGAAGACAAGAGAGCGGACAGATTTATATGCATTGGATGGGCTGCACTCCCCACATTATGTTTATGAACAACATAATCATTTTCTTTTTTGGCAGGCTTATAAGGTACATCATTATGATCAAACAACTTCTCTAGGGGCACCAATCCTTTGGGTATATGGTTACTAGGCAGCTGAACAATGTTGTCCTGACCAATCTCGTCCTTTAGCTTGGACTGGTTGCATTCTTCCATGGTTTCATTTTCTTGGTCGATGTGAATTTCGGAAAATTCCTCAACGACTTGTAAAAATCTATTAATTTCAACATAATTTTCAAAAACTTTCCAGTATTTGACATTGTCAGGCAGAGATGGTCTATATTTCACCCGAAATTCATAATTCAACTTAGGAGGCAAAGGAAGAATAAACGTGCTAGCAGACAAGGCAAGGGAATCAACAAGCTGGTTCTTCTTTTTTGGGATGTAAGAAATGCTAAAAATATTAAAAGAGTCCTTAAGCTTCCATACCTCATCTCTATATGCTTTCAGCCTTGGATGCTTTGCTTGGAAAGTTTTGTTGACCTGCTGAATGATAAGGTCTGCGTCTCCAAACACTTTCAGACCTTTGATGCCCATTTCTTTAGCATCATTTAAGCCCAATATCAAGGCTTCATACTCTGCTATGTTATTTGTGACCTGAAAAGTTAACTTGAAAGATAAATGAATGCATTCCCTTGTGGGGGACACAAGGAATACACCTGCCCTAGCAGCTTCCTTAGAGCAAGCTCCATCAAAGAACACGTCCCAAATTTGTGGGCCTTCTTCCTCTATGATCTGGCAAACTGGTTTCTTAAGCTGCATGGATGCCAACTGGGATTCTTCAATTTGAAGAATATAAGCTCCAAAATCAGTGTTGACAGCATAGATGATTAGTGGGATTCCTTTCATCACTGATAATATAAACCAACTGAGCTTCTTTGTATAATCTCCTGCTCTCACCTCTAAAAATGGGGATAGTAGCGTAGGACAGATCATTTTGTAATGTTACACCTAATCTCTTGATCCAACCTCTGGAAAGCAACATGCCAAACCTGGGGGGTACATCTGCTACCACAATATCCATCATCATGCTCTTCATGGGCAGCTGAGACAAAGTGATGGCTAGGTCCTTGATTAATCCCAGACATTTCACTTTTCTAGAGTCAAAAGAAAACAGGTCATGATAAGGCTTGGTAATGTCAAGACCCAACTCATCCATGACAACCTTGCGCATTACATTATGGTTGGCTCCAGTGTCCAGAAGGTAGTTGTGGAGGATTTTGTCGTGAATAGTTAGAGAGACATAGAATGATGGGGATTTGTCATCATAATTTTCAATCATTGGGCTAAGAACAACAACTAGTTTGTCATCTTACAGATTTACATAGTTGGTGGAGGCTTGGATGGCATTAGGCTCAAGGGCCTCGAGGATTGATCCATTAAAGGACTCATTATTCACTAGTTCAATCAAAGGTATAGGTATTCTTAGCTTCTAAATTTCTGATTGAAAACTGAAAGGAGAAGGAGATTTGTCAAGGCTTTTTACCTCATGAGCTGGAGCTTTGAGGATGATGGGGTCAACCACCGGTTGCTTCTGCTTATTAGCTTGTTGTATTGCAAGGACAAAAACTCTCTGAACAAGAGTTTTCTTGGCATTATTCACCTTCGACCTTAGATTATATCTGTTCTGATCAACAGTTTGCATAACAACTTCACTATCCCATTCTTTGTTGATCTGGTCATTGAATAATGACTTTTCATAGGCAGCTGAGGTCAAAAAGTAGGCACTGCCTTTGTCTTCTAGACAATGGATCTCATCATCGTCTTCAAATTTTTCTTCTTCCATGACTACATTTTGGAAAGGGGTCTTCACCCTTTGGTCTTCATTGGCATCTTTGCTTCTTTGCAAAATCTACAACTGCTCATTAGCTCTTCTATATGGATTTGGATTTCTAGAAGCAAAGGTATTAGGAACTCTTCCTTTCCTAGGGTGCGGCTCAACCTTTAATTTGGAGATTTCAGAGGCTAATGAATCTATCATCTTGGTCATTTTATCTACCTTAGGATATGAAGATGATGAAGACTCGCCCCTCTGTCCCCTTCTATTGACATTTCCCTTGAGCTTCTCTCCAGCCATGATGTTTGATTCTACTTCCAAGGCTGCATCCTGCATATTAGCCAAAGTAGCACATCACCTCTCCCTCAATAGTAGACAGAAGTCAAAATCAAAGGCACTGGCATAGGTGAGTTTAGCAGAGGTAGTGGTGGGTTTTACTTCAGCTGGCATCTTGCTGTACATGCAGTTAAACCTCTTATTAAAATCAGACAGCAACTCACCATTTTCCCTCTTTAAATTCCCAAACTCGGTGTGGTAGTAGAGTAGATCCTTCTTATCCCCCCAATTCTTTAGGAATACATCATCTAAAGCCTCAATTTCTGCTATAGACCTTGGGGCTAGTTCTTTGAACCGTTTTCTAGCCTCTCCATCTAGGCTTTGGACAAAGACTCTCATCCACACATTATCTTCACTAATGTGTAGGTTATCAGCATAGCTATAGAAGGATTCAAGATGTTCCTCTGTTGTAACACCTTTATTCCCAGTGAAATTAGGCCTATACTTCTGATATTCTCCAGTAGGCATGGCATTCAAAGGAGTGGGCAATACTAGAGGTCCATACATAGCAGCTACGATTCTTTCCATTTTGGTAGGTGCTTGTGGACCTGCCATAGCTGTGGTGGCTATAAGGGTACTAGAAGTCTGAATGACAGAGGGCTAAGGAGTGACTCATAGGACTAAAGGAGTATGAGGGATAGGAGGTGAGATTTCCTTTGGGCTTACAAAAAAAGGAGAACCCAAAGAATAAGGAGCTTTATGAATTTCTGAGATTTTTTCTTCACTACTAGTATTAGATGCTATACTCTCAACATGTATTTGTTCTATTACAGGATTTTCCTGAAGAGATATAGAATATTGTTTAGAGCTATCTGAACTTGATGCTCCATTCTGCAATTCCTTTCTTTCTTTGATGATTTTTTCAGGTTCAGATACTGGGTCAGCTTGTGGCATCTGAGGATTTCTCCGATTATGCCTCACAAACTAAGCGAGAACTATGAAGTGGAGTCGCCGAATAGATTCTTACAACCGAAAAAGTGCCCAGACTTTGTCTACCATCAAAGTTGGATCTGTGTCGTCTCCTAGGGAAGTTGAGCTTCAGTCACCTCTCCCTGGCAATGGAGCCAATTATGTTATCACTCTAGGAAGCTCTCTTAGGTTGTAGCTGGGAGATGCCTGGTAACATGTAAATCTTCAATATTGTTCTCTGAACTATTAGAATGGATGATGGTTTGGATCAAGTCAAATGATTGTTTCAACTCCGTTTTCACTCAAGTCATGCATGAACACCCTTAGCTTTACAAGGCTTTAGACCACTAATGCTCAATAGTTTATAATGTATAGATGGAGAATATTGACTGTACCAGCAGATGAATACATAAACACATATGAATGGCTAGTTATAGGAAGTAAATGAAGCTTGCAAATCTAATTTATCAATGCAGAGATAAGATGACAGTTATCTGGCATTAGACACAGAAGAAAACATGATTAACCTATTCAAGCGCAAGCTTAGAACAAAAGAGAAAATGAGAATTGAACATGTAACAACAAAATAAGCTTATATTGCTGGAATGAAGATGAGAAGCTTAGAGGAGCAGAGTCTCCACTATCTCCAAAAGTTGAACCCTTCATACTTCTAACTTTTAGCCATTTATAGGATTTTTACAATGCTCTCAAGCTCTCAAAGGCTTGAGGTGTCTTAGTCTATCCCCTCTATCTTTTTAACTGTTTGATGCCATGACTAGACATGCATGAGCTCAGAGGTTTCTTTTTCTAATAGCGTAGTAACCAAATTCTGGTAAATGTGCTGCATTGTCAGGGGGCTCGCTCGTGCTAGTGATGCTCCATGATCATTTGTTGGTTTGGTTGTGTTGCATTGTTTCCTTTCCCCTTTTTTCCTTCTATCTCCTGGTCTCTATCTTGTGATGGAATGAGTCTGCGGGCCTTTGAAATCCTTTCAAATACTAATAATGACTGTTTTCTATTTTACACAAAAAAAAAGTTGCAACACTGTGAAATCCTGCCAAGCTCTGTTTATTTTGGACTTCAAAAGTTCTTAAACATTGTCTATTCCTCTATTGGGTCCGTCCTTATTGGTATTTCAAGTCGCAAATGGCCTGTTCCCAATCTTCCCTTTGTATTTTGAAATACATTAAAAAAAACTGGAAATACATTAAAAATGGTTCATGACAGAATTCAAATGTCATATGTTTCCCTTCGTGAACCCTTTCGGGTCTGGGTCTTATCTTATATCGCAAGTCTCTTTTTATTTCATTAAATAACGAAAATATGCAAAATACATAGGAAAATTCCTTTAGGCAGATCTCAAATCTTATATAATAGCTTTAAGGAACCCTTTCGGGTTCGGTTTATCGCATCGGACATCCATATCGATATAAGCCCCGCTCCTTTGTGAAGCTCCAATGCAATATCGCGATCCGATTGATCAGAATCGCATATCGCTATAACCCTAGGCCATTTGGAGAGTGCTTTGTTGTGTTCATCGATTGCGATTCTACGATGCAACATGGGTCGTCGATCTGCGTGCTTGATCAATGGTCCACGTTGACTCTGCCAATCGCCATCGCCAGTTCCACATAGTCTACGTCGATATCCACTAATTGCCACTGCCAATTGCGATTGGCCGACTGGATCTGGACCGTTGATCGGTCAGATCAGATAGCTGCTGCCCATTTCATTGTTTATGCCTCCGATACTCTGTTTTTCACTCTTTGTATGTGTTTTTGGCCTCTTGATAGTGATTTTCCGCCATTCTAATGGCTCTCCTCTTGCGATTGTTCTGATATTTGGCTTGATTTTACTAACTTTTGAAGACTTACATAACATATTTGGATCCATTTTGGGCCACATGCCAACCAGGCTAACAATAACCATACTACAACCCTAATCCAACATCAAGCAATTGCAACAAGTATATAAGTGTAAGAGACACACATGCAACTGACATGCATGCATGACCAAGACATAGCCCATCCAATCTGAGGGGTGAACCATGCTTTGATACCACTCTGTAACACCCTCCTCCCACATCTAACCAAGAAACTGGCCAACTAGGTTAAACACGCGACGAGAGGCCACATGATATGATTCGACCTCTTAAGTCACCTTAAGGAAGTGGAACCGACAAAAACACACCATACAGACATCCAACATCATCAAAAGTATCCTCAAAGGACAAGTTAGCCAATCAGATATCCTATCCGTGGTTCCAATTATTGTTATAGGTCTCTTGGTCCATAGTCGCTCTCATACTATGGGCAAGGGAGCAACCAGTAACCTAAAGTCTCTCCCACAGGACTTCCTGCCAGTGCGTGTGGACCAAAATTGCCAGTGTTGTGCTAATGACTCTGGGATTTGAGCCACTTTTTCAGGCCCAAAGCCCAGGTCATTGCCTAGAACTGATCCATCTCTTCAATTTAGTAAAGTAACACGGAAATGAAAGTACTAAGGAAAATACTTGTTCAGTACCTTGACTGGATCCCTAGTAGCCATGACAGACATTTCGTCAAACATATCATCGACATGTAATCTACATGTGTAAATAACATAGTTAAGTGTAGGGATCTCATACTTATTTGAGAATCGCTATGAACCATTGTTCACTTATGCCATTTATTGCATTATCATCTATTAGGTCATAGACACATTATCCATTCACATACAAGTAAAAACATCCTAAGAGCCATACATAATTGTTGTCATAAAATGTGCATATAACCAACATAATAGGGGAAGAAATACAATAAACATATCAACCATCAAATCCATAAATACATCAGTACCTTTACACATAAAAATCAACGGAAAATATTTCTCATTAATGAATGCAACAAACCAACCGGAGATGGGACTACCACGTTCCACCCGACCATAGGATGGCTAAGCCAAATATCTCTTCATCCATTTACCCCCCTGCCATATTCTAAGTATGAATGTGGGATCTCATAGAACACATCAATCAAAAATCATCTAGGGCTTCCAGAGGCCATCCATCTCAACCCATCAAACAATGATTCCATGTCAAGGTCAGACATCACAAAACCATCATCAGATTGGTCTCCTTCCAAGCCTTCCAAGACTTCCAGAGCGTTTGTTCCAACCAAGGCTTCTAGGACTAGTAACTCAACCCACAAGTGTCACCAGGCTTCCAAAGCATTTGTCCAACCAAGGCTTCCAAGACTAGTAACTCAACCCAAGCTTCTACAGGTATTCTAGAGCATTTTTCCAACCAAAGCTTCCAGGAACTAATAACTCAACCCAAGATCAGGAATCATGAGAACCAACCAAAAACAAATCATGAAAGCAAACCTACAATCACCATGGCTATCTAGAAAATGGAAAGGCTAGGCAACCTCTATGTCAATTTGATTTGAAATTGATCTAAGACAGTTAATAACGTATTACAGACTCATGTGCATGGATGTGCCTATCTGAACCCGATATGGTTGTGGATCGTTGGATTTGGGTGCTGATGATCAGACGAGAATCGGGTGACAGATGTGCACGGATGAAATGGGAAGAGGTTTCAAGGGAGCCCGGGGGTTTAATCCTTGGTGGTTTGGGATTATTTAGGAGTTAATCATGGGATTAATTGATCGAGTGGGGTTTAATGAAGGGATTATTTTAACTTTACTGAGAAATGGTGAGTTAAGAGGGTTTTGTCGGGGATATATGATAAAAGTATAGTTTATAGCTAAATTAAGGGTTGGGGTATTACATAAGGGATTTATTTATATATGGGAAAAAGGGTGTATCGAGAGCTATTATATTAAGTTAGAAATTAATATGAACTGAAATGAGCGGAATGAAAATGATACAAATTATAATGTAATATTTGCGCTTTTCCTTTACATATACTTATACATAGGATAAAAACTTTTTGTGGGTATTTTGAGTGAAACATAATTTAACATGGGTTTTTGTTTTACTTTTCATAGGAAAATGAAGTTTAACCTTAGGAAAAGGGGTTTTATTAGGGTAATGAAGGGAAATGAATTTTATGAAGGGAATTCTAACACTTGATGTCCATAGGTCATTAAGCCGAAATTCCGGTCCCACCAAAAGTCATAGAAATGCTCTGAGCCTCTTTGACTTGAAGGATTTAAAGTACTAGAACATACTTGTGGATAAGAAATTAGTAAGTAAAGGGAAAAATGAATGAGGGGGAGTTAATCACATTAACTTGCAAACCTTTGTTTTTGCTTCCATAATTGATCATACATATAGAAATATGTGTCTAAGCATGATGCATGTGTTTTGATCCAAACAACTTTATACTTCAACAACGTTTCTTCTACTTACCCATTACTTACCCTACCATTTTTTCTTCATTTTATTTGGGTGCATTTAGACTAGTAAACCCTTATCATCCATTTTTCTTTTGAAAAGTAATCTATCTAATTCTAACCTTATATCATCCAAGGGCTCATATTACATTAATGAGCTCCTTTTATTTTCTCTACTTATCTAATGATCTGCCAAGATTAAGTTGTTTGGTCATATTTTATTGTCTAACTATAAACATAAAATTCAAAGCATGAAATAACTAAGATTATATAGCTTGATTAACATGGATTGTGGAATGAATAACAAGTTGCACACAGTCATTATTATGCATAAAAGTAAATAGTAGTGGCATTTAGACTTGCACACTTTCATGGTCTCTTTTTGTTTTTGGGGTTTATGTATTTTCATTTTTTGACCTTCTCTTATTCTTTTTGTCCTTTGATATTTCTTTTAGGACATACCCTCTTTACATTTTTTAATTTTTAATATGGAAAACATTTGCAGAAAGCAAAGATATGTATCATATTACAAGGCTTAACCTTAGTCATTCAAAATAATGACTCCTATTGGTATAGGAACCTAACACCTCCCCTAGAGGCAAAAAGAAAAAACACACTAATCATCACAAAAATTGAGATATGGACCTCACAGTCTTTTGGTCAATGTGCCCTTAATGATGTAGGGGTTGTAGGGAGTTTGCACTGCAATCCAAAGCTTCTAAGTCTTGGTCAGAACAACCTTCGTTATTTCAGAGTACCCAGATCATATTTTTTTTGGAATAAAATGGAAGCATAGGACATTCGAACACACAAAAATGGTAGTGTAAGTCCATCAAACCCTAAAATCCTTGAAAGAAATCTCATTTTGAAGTTAGAACCAAAATTCAATTCAACTTCAAAGTCGAATGGTTCTAAAAAAATATCACATGGTTTAAATGGCTCAGAATCAAAATTGGATAGTGAAAATCATGAAAACCCTTTAGAAACTATCGAAGAAGATGAAGATTAATATGTGCCCCTAATGATGCAGGGGTTGTAGGGAGCTTGCACTTTGATCCAAAGCTTTTAAGTCCTGGTCAGATCAACCTTTGTTATTTCAGAGTACCTAGATCACATTCTTTTGCAATAAAATGGAAGCATAGGACATTCAGATGAACAAACATGGTAGTGTAAGTCCATCAAACCCTAAAATCCTTGAAAGAAAACTCACTTTGAAGCTAGAACCAAAATGCAAGTCAACTTCAGAGCTGAATGGTTCTGGAAAAATATCACATGATTTAAATGGCTCAGAGCCAAAATTGCATAGTGAAAATCATGAAGCCCTTTAGAAAATGTCGAAGAATATGAAGATTAATATGTGCCCCTAATGATGTAGGGGTCGTAGGGAGCTTGCACTTAGATCCAAAGCTTTTAAGTCTTGGTTAGATCAACCTTCGTTATTTCAGAGTACCTAGATCATATTTTTTTCAATAAAATGGAAAACAATGTAAACTTTGAAACGAGAACTATAAACTCAAAACAGGAACTCTGGCCAAAAAACCCCCAAAAAACATCAAAAATAGTGCTAAAAACGAAAAGTGTGTATACTGGAATGATGTGTTTTTTTTAGGGTCATTTTTTAGCATGTTTTAAAAATGGTAGTGAAAACGAATTTTTCGTGCAAAAAATGTGCAAAAAACACCTTGAAAACTAAAAGTGTTGATACTGGAACGATGGTTTTTTTTTATGGTCAATTTTCAACATTTTTAAAAAATGCGAGTAAAACTGAACTTTTATGTGCAAAAAAATAGTTGTTTTTGAGGAAAAAAAACACTAATGTTTTTGGTAGAATAAAATTTTTCTTTCCTAAGTATAAATTCAACATGTTTTAGTAATGACGATAAAGATAAAATAATAGGATCTGAAACACATTGAAATTCTATTAGTTTTCATCCATGTTGTTAAACATATAATAACATCACACTAATGATCGCTATAATTCTAATTGTTTTCAACCATAACATTAAAGATACAAAAAAAACCATGACATTATGAACAAATTACATGACTAAATTAATCAAATGTCATTATTTGTATATTGAATGAAACATACATTATATCTCTAATTTATTGTTGCATTGTAGATATTCTAAACAATAAAAAGCATCATAATTAAAACATATAATCCAACAACATAAAAATGACTCATAACTTCTGATTTAACACCGTATAGAAATCAAAATTCTTATTTCAAGATATGATGCAAACATCAATTATATAAATTGTCTTAGACAATTATTCAAACTCACTCATATTTTCTTGCACACCATTATAACTCACATCTTCAAATGAATGACTGGATGAAGGTGAAGATGTTCCATATTCTTCTCTTTCATCAACTAGTGCCCCATCTGAGTCCATGTGCATGCTCACCATTTCAGGTTTCAAAGTTCTACTGGATCTACGACTAGTTTCAGCAGACTCCCATCTCAACACTATTCCCTCTCGTAACAACCTTTTTAGAATCTCTATCATCTTGAAGTCAAGAGTTCCTCTCTTTTTTAAATTGAAGCCATAAACAAGTATGTCAACATCCTCCAATTTTAAGAGGTCTGTGCGGCAACGATTTATATTTGTACCCTTTCTTTTTCTCTTTTTGCCAATTTTTTTATCAACTACCATCTCTGGCTTATACACACCATTGAATGGGTGTGTATTTGTGGCATACCAATGTACTTCAACACCTGTAACATCTTCATTTTCTGTAAAGACCTTTATAACCTTAGAAACCCAGAATGGATAGCCATAGGGATCTCCATCTGCTAGCACTACGATCATGCAACCCTCCTTTATATCCTGTACTGAACCCCTGTAAAGGTCTTCCATGGATTCACATTGTGCATGAGATCTTCTGGAACCAATATACATCTCTCTTTCCTCTACTTGTGAAGAATTAATAATACCTTGAGACTGTTGTTGTTCAACAATGTTTCTTTTGATGCAAGAGCATCCAGACACCTCAGTGGAAAACAATTAGAGGAAGAAGACACATGGACAACCACATGGACAACCAGGCCAACCTTGAACAAGATTCGATTAATGAACTAAATTTAGTTAAAAAAAGCAGTTAAAACTGATGTATGTATAACAAGAACTGAAGGATTCATTAGTGAATCAAGAAGGAGAGGAAAAAGAAAAACTGTGCATATGAGAGAGGGAAAAATGTAGTTGCTGGAGAGTTCTTGATTAAGGTTGAGATGCCTTAAATTGTAACCAAGTTGTAAATAATGAAAATGTGTTTTTGTGAATTTATATAGAAATGCGTCATTGTGAATTTATGTTTGTGTATTTTTTATTTTATTTGTCAAGTTCTTCCAGTGAGTTTTGTGATTGACATCGAGGACACAAGCATGGAGACGGCCGAGTGACTGTATTGAGCGACTTTGATTCAGAAGAACGGAGATTGTGTGAACGTGGGAGAAATCGGTCATCGAAGGACAATGAAATGTCTCCTAAAACCCTGATACAAATCCCCAGCGATGAAGAGGATGCCAATGCTAATTCAAGCCTCAGAATATTGGCCAAAGCAAAGCGTAAGAAGCATCCTAAATATTTTGTCTCGAATATTGCTAGCTCTGATGATGAAGTCAGGGAAATAGAGACTCCTTGGGCTCGTACTCTGGTTGTCGACCTCGAGGGTGAGCCTAATGGTGATAGAGGAAATGTAGGCATCGAAGCTTCTGGAGACGGTGTTAGCTTGTCGCAGGCAATTACTATAGAGGAAACAAGCATGGCAGTTTTGAAAGAAAACCATGGTTGTGCTGATGGCGAGTAGATGGAAGCTTTCCAAGTTGCCCATGGCACAGATGGTCTCGACAAGTTTGTGTCGGATTTATTAGGTAAGACTGAAACCAATGATGGCACAACGTGTTCCATGAATGATGCATTTGAAAATGGAAGTAGAGGTGCCGAGATAGAAGAGTCAGGTAAGGGAGGACAACTAAGATCAATGCTAGATTGAGAAGGCCAATATCTAATGGATAAAAGCGGTAGCAAGAATCTGCAGCTGAAGTAACAGTGGCAAATAACCTTGAGAAGGAAGTTCGTGTGTGGATGAAGAACAATGGGAAGTTTATGAAAGGTTTCATGGGCCCATAATCCACAGGCCTCAAGAGCAATTTTATTAAGGAATTGGGATTTTGGTTCACCCCAGAATCTCGTCCTCATCATCTTTCCTCGTGTTGATTTGACACATTTTGTGGACAAATAAATGGATTTTTCAAAGGTATATCTTCATTTTTTGTTCTTGAAATGACATCACTTTGATTATTGAAAAATGACTCCCACCAAACTGAATCAACAATGTCAAAGTATTCATATGTAATATTTAATGCATTTTTAAATTTTTTCTAGGGAATCAAAATAATTTATATCTCTATTCTATCTGCATGCATTATGGACTTCATCAAACGATTGTAATAACAATATTTTTGATGCAAATATTGGATGATCTAGAATGAACTTCAAAAATTCCAAACCTGATGACGGTGCCCATTCTGCTATAGTTGAATACTTCTTGCCCCATATTGGCATTTTCCCAACAATTTTTTAATACAAAATTGATGTTGGAAGCTACTGTCATTAAGTTGTTCAATGCATTTCTCCTTACCATGTGATCCCAGTATAAACCTTCGCATGTCAATAGTTTCTTCCAACAGATCAAAAGTAGGCTCTAGCATGTACGATTTCTTAATACATTAAATTAATGATGGCAAGATCCAAACTTCCTTCCTCCTCAATGTGACTAAAAAACGACTGAACATCTAATCAATATGGTCACGAGTGTGCCCAACAAGAAGGAAACCAACCTTTACCTTCTGAAAAATTCTCAATTCAACAAGCATGTTTAGATATCGAAAAACAACCTAATTTTTGTTCTCACGGCAAGTGTTGTCCAATTGTAGATACAAAACTTTAGGAAGATTACCAGACCAATGAGAAAGCACATCATGAATTATGGTTATTGTCAGATTTTCATCATTATGAATACTTGGAGCTGTGAAGTACACCCTTGGCACCATTTTCCCATTGAAGACCATACAACCAGCAAGTGATACTGAATAAAATTTCCCTCCTGTAAATTTTTGGATATGCAAACAAAATGTGGTAAAAGTGTTTTCTTCTGGTCCATACCATCAATTTTCAAACCCAAATATTTATTTGGATTATCATAACACTTATTTCGATGCTTGTACAACTTTTTCCTTTCACTTGTTTATGGTTGGCGATAATCCTGGAGTTCTTTGACAATGGAATCTACACAACATAAAAGAAAGTCATTAAGAAATACATTTTCATAGTTGATGACTATACAATTTTAAAAGTTAAAGTTATGAATGCTTACCTCTTTTTGACCCTTCACATTTATCCCTTTTTTATTTAAGAGAAGCACATGTACTGCAAATCCCCATATTTTTCTTCTTAGGAATACAAACATTGTTGAATTCTTTCTTCCATACCTTCACAAAATATTGATATGTAATAAACCGACCATGTCCCTCAGAACCTTCTGCATATTCTTTGTACAAGTTATAGATTTATCATCTTGAAAAATTATCTGGAATATGTATTGTCTCTCTATTTGGCATACACTCTCCATGCTTTGAAAAGAAATCTTTCATCCATGACATTGCAGTATTTGATAATGGCCCAAACTATCATTTTATGACATACTTCTGAATAAATGTAGGATCCTTTTCCAAATTTTCTTGGATTCTTGAGAGACAAAAATTACCCATCGAATGAAACATTTTGAAATCCTTTCTACAGATAAATAAAGACCCAATATGGTAATCATAACCTAACGATCTAGATTGCATGCACCCAACTAAATATGAATTTTGCATGATTTTATTCATTGACAAATAACTCTTCTTTTTCTTTAATGAAAAATTGAAATCCATATGTTTCAAGCAATTGTTTTGACAACATTCACTTGAAATGAGAGTGCTAATAGAACTTTTTCTCGTCAGATATTCTGTTCTACCCCTTGTATAACTAGAACATCTTGGATTGATACGAAAAGGTCTACTCCTACTCTTCGATACAATATTTCCTGGAAACATCTCCATCATTGGATCATCATTTGTATAAGCATTTTCATCATCATTCTAAGGATTGGTATATCCACTATGATTAGCTGTTCTTTTGAAATACTGACTTGGAGGATATTATTCATCTTCCCCTTCTTCAGTGCTACTATCATAGTCCTTAGAATTAGGACTAAATGGAAAATTTGACTCGATGTGTATTGGATATTCTTCCTCATGTGCATTGTTAGTGCTGCCCTCATAGTCCATAGAATTAGGACTACGTCGAAAATGTGACTATTTACTTATTGAAAATTATACATCATGTCCTTTGTCACTGCTACTCTCATAGTCCTTAGGATTAGGACTAAGTGCTTCGTCCTGTCCTTCGTCGCTACTGCTCTCATAGTCCTTAGGATTAGGACTAAGTTGAAACTGCGGCTCTTTGTTTATTTGAAAGTCTTCATCATGTTCTTCATCACTGCTGCTCTCATAGTCCATAGGATTAGGACTAAGTGGACACCGTGACACTCTATTCATTTGAAATTATTCATCATGTTCTTCATCACTATTGCTTTCATAGTCCATAGGATTAGGACTAAGTGGGCACTATGACACTCTATTCATTTGAAATTCTTCATCATGCTCTTCATCACTACAGCTCTCATAGTCCATAGGATTAGGACTAAGTGGACATCGTGACACTTCATTCTTTTGAAATTCTTCATCATGTTCTTCATCGCTGCTACTTTCGTAATCCATAGAATTAGGACTAAGTGGACACTGTGACACTCTATTCAATGGAAATTCTTCATCATGCTCTTCATTACTGTTGCTCTCATAGTTCATAGGATTAGGACTAAGTGGACACCGTGACACTCCATTCTTTTGAAATTCTTCATCATGCTCTTCAGTATTGTTGCTCTTATATTTCATAGGATTAGGACTAAGTGGACACTTTGACACTCCGTTCTTTTGAAATTCACCATCATGCTCTTCATCATTGTTGCTCTTATAGTCCATAGGATTAGGACTAAGTGGACACCATGACACTCCATTTTTTTGAAATTCATTAGCATGCTCTTCATCACTTCTGCTTTCTTAGTCCATAGGATTAGGACTAAGTGGACAGCATGACACTCCATTCTTTTGAAATTCTTCATCATGCTCTTCATCACTGTTGCTCTCATAATCCATAGGATTAGGACTAAGTGGAAACTGTGACTATTTATTTCAAATTCTTTATTCTATCTTTCATCAGTGCTTCTGTCGTAGTCCTTAGGATTAGGACTAAGTGGAAGAATTGACTCTATTCATAGTGGAAGAATTTCCGTTATATTCATCATATGAATAGAGTTGTTACATGATGAAGATGTTGATGCTTCACAAAGCGAAACTTCACTATCAAAAGAATCCATATCTTTCAAATAGAAGATGTTGAATGATATAAATGAAGACCCTCCTAATGATAATATATAGCTTATAGAATGAACATTTCCCTCCAAAAAATTTCCCTCTAAAAATTTTGTTTCATGTATTTCCCTCCATTATTTTGTTCTACAATTTATTGAAACATTTTAACTCGTTTTTATTTTTATTTTTATTTTATTTTATTTTATTTATATGATAAATCTTTAAAATTAAAATTGTAAACTAAATCTTTTACTATAAATTAACTTATTACTTAAACTATATAATATTTACTAGACAATTGAATGTTTTTATTTATTTTTGTTATACCTTCTAAAACAAATTAATCCCACATTCACCATGCTGTAAAACAATTCCATAATGTTCGCTTTATCATAGTTTCCTATATCGCCATAGTAAAATTAACATGTTAAAATTTATAAAAACAAATTAATCCCACATTAACCGTATGGTAAAACAATTCCATAATTTCCCCTATATAATAAATTTCATTATCACTATTCCTCACATCACATCAAGGTTTTCCAAGGTTCGTTAAAATATTTGGAGCAAATTTGTGGAGTAGCTACCTTACTATCAACAACATATTTAACAGAGGAATATCGCATTTGAAAGGTTAGTTAATTTTTCTACTGTGCAAATTTTAAAATGAAATAAGTTTAATAATTTATTTTTTTTAGAAAATAAAAATTCTTGTGGGAGAGATTTACCCACTATGTCTGCAGTGGGCATGGTGGGCTCAATCATGCTCCTGGTAGCCCAACAGGCCCATGAGTGAGGGGCGGGGGGCTGGCTGCCCAACACCCCATCCCACCTCGGCGGGGCCATTGGGCGTCGAGGTGGGTGGAGGGCTAGCAGCTAGCCTCCGCCCCACCCCAACGGCCCAATGGCCCGCTGGGGTGGAATCAACCCACCATCCTATCGGGGAGTTGGGCCGCTAGGGTGGGGTGCAGGGCTAGGGGCCAGCCTCCGTCCCACCCCGGCGATCCGTTGGGTTGCCGGGATGGGGTGTGGGGTCGAGTGGGGCTAAGGATGGGGAGGGGGGATAGTTGTTGGGCCGGCCAGGGTGGGCTAGGGGGGTTGGGCCTAATTGCCGGCCCGGGTGGTCAGCCAATTTCCACGGTGGGGTGGTAGGGCACTGTATCTTTTAAATTTCTTATTTTTTTATAAATTTTTTTAAATTGTTATGTTTTACAAAATTAATTATCATTTATCAGTTTTTTTATTAATTTAAGCTATTATTTTTTTGTAATTTATTGATTTATGTGTCTTTTTTTCAGGAAAATGACATCAAAAGATATTTCTGTGAATCTTTCTGGACCAAAGACTGTTAAAGGTGGATCTTCAAAAAATATTGTTGAACGAACTAAACCTAAGCTGATAGGTACAAATATTTCAAGTGTCTCAAATGATAAGAATACGATTTCATACTGGAAGAAATCAAAAGAAGTGAAACTTCCAACAAACATCTGGTATGTGAAAGAGAGAGAAAGCTAAGATATATATATATATATATATATATATATATATATATATATATATATATATATATATATATATATATATATATCTGTGTGTGTGTGTGTGTGTGTTTAATATACCTAACGATAATAGAATTTATGAGGTGCTAGGAAAGGCCATAGACATGTGTTCTGTACCAAATAGTGAAGTTGTTTACATACTTACAAAACCGCCCAAGTTACGTGAAAGGATTAAATACCAATTATCATATTCATTGTATGACACGAGAGAGGTATCTAAAAAATTGTGTAAACAAATCATAAATGAGATGACACAAAATATCGTAAGTATTGTTATTTATATTTGTGTTTTGCATTCTTGTAACTGTCTCATTATATTTTTGTAACTTTGTTTTTATTGACATATCATATTTTGTTTGGTAGAATTTTGTTGAAAGTTGTTCAATTATGTTGGGAGGAATTTATTTCATAGAGCATGATATTATGAAAGTTGTCAGCAGTTTTTACTCAGTGTCAGAAGAAAATATGGAAAACAAGCAAAAGGTAGTAATTCATGGTGCTACAAAACTACATCCAAGGGATCAGAAAAAAAAAATGCCTCTAGTATATAAATCTAGCAAAGGTAGATAGGTTACTTTTGAAGATGAGGAAGTTGAAACTGACACTGAAGAATATGTTGTCGTTACTAAGGATGACATTGGAACTGATGTTAGAAAGGAGAAGAGTCGTAAAATACAAAAAGTAACAATACCAAAGAATAAATATGTTCTAGTTAATGATGAGAATGTTATGAGGAAGAAAAGTAAAGTTGAACATTCTAAAGTAGTCATTACCAATAGTCAAGATTCTAGTGAAAATTAAAAAAACAGAGAAATCATTACACCAGGAGCTGATTTAGAGGATGGCATTATTAAAACAAAACAAAATGACATTCAATAGAACTTGACAAAGAGAAACTTAATTAAGGGTGGTCGTGCATTTCAGCTTAATGTGAGACAAATCTATAAGGCAAGTGAAGGACAATATAAATATAAAATCAGAAAGCTACACCACTTGGATGTTCACAACTTGAAGACATTGATGAGGTACAATCCATATGCTCATGTGGTTAATTATGTGCTTCTTGTTGATCCAGTTCAAGTTCCCAACAAAGAAACATTTGATAAGTCAAAATGTTTTGAATGTAATTATTATGTGCTTGGTGGGGGACCATTCTGTAGAAGCTCAAAGATAATTGATGGAGGAATATCCCAATAACCCACATTTTGAAACAATGAAATGTATCATTTATGCTGGTTTATGAGATACAGAAGCAAAGTTAGTGACATGTGATCATAATTAAAATAATGAATATAGGATGTCTATGACTTTCATCCAAAGGGTTAGATATTCATAGTGAATTTGAAGAAAAAATTAGTGGGGATAAGATAAATGTTACTACATATTTCTGAAAGGAATGTTGTATGTAAATAGGCTATCAAATTGAGGAGAAAATCAATTCAAAAGGTGACAAAATAAAGGCTGATTTATTCAGAAGTATTGATAACATTTTCTAGTTAGCATTTAGAACTGGAGATATATGGGAATTGATTAATGAAGCTTTTAGTGTGTGGGAGAACATTGATATTAAAAACCAAAAGGTCAAAAGGTCTAAACCATTGATATGTAGCAATAGTAAATCAGGTCCTGAAATGAAGCAACTTCCAGAAGATACGACTATCACACATTGGAGCATTGCAAGGAGTGAAGGATGAAAAACTTGTAAAAGAAATATTATCTCGTGTGAGGTCATGGGAATTACCATTAGAAGAAATGTCCGAGGAATTTCAAAAGTAAGTTTGTTGAATTATTTTTGCTTATTTCTAGATTATAATTTTCTTTTAAATATAAAATATTGTTCTTGGTAGTATTTGTCATACATATAATTATCTTAATTTTTTTTGCTTTACCTATGCAGTCACAAAGTTTACATGAAAATACAAGAACAAATGGTTTGATTGTTGAATGAAGATAGTTGGGATGATGTTGTACGTAACTATCCAGATTCAACTTCTACATCAACATTAAAAAAAATTATCTTGCATTTTAAAAAGTATGTTGATTTATACATTCATTTTTATTCATCTGTATACTATTTTTATTTTATAACTTACACATATATTTGTTTATTTTATTAAAGATGAGGAATGATGCAAATGAAGCACCAGATAGTTCTAGAACCTTTATTGAAAAAATTAAGTTCAAAATACTGAAGAAGCAATGTCTTAAGAATGTTGAACTTGATCCAACTCTTACTCATTTCATTTGGAATGGGCTTGACACTATTCAATATCAAGTAATACAAGGCGACTGTGAAGACATTGCTAAACTCATACCTAAAAGGGATTATGCCTTAGTTATTGTAGATATTCCCCATGGTTTCAATATTCCAAACATTGTCTATGATAATGACCCTTATATTTATCAAGATCCTAGTAAAGTGGTTGCGATATTTCTAGAAGTCACATCATCACCATTATGGAGATTTGTGAAATTTCATTTAGACACACAACTGGAAATGTTATTGTCAAGCTTCAAGGGGAAAACAAACTCAAGGATGCAACTTACATGGTAAGACGTTGAAAATGTATATTTGATTAATGTTAAAAAATTGATTTATGTACAAGTTAATTAAACTTTTACTATTTCATGTTACAAGAAAAAGTCAAATATTCTTAACCGTGAAGATAAACCATTTATAAATGATTGTGAGTTCATCCATATTGATAGTTGGGCAAAATATGATAGCTATATGTCTATGATTTTTAATCGGGTAGATGAAAAGAGTCATAGTCAAGTATTGGCTTATGATGTTATTGTGAGAAAACTAACATATGAAGACAAAGAAGCAAAAGAAGAGATAGTTAACATTTATCAGAAACCACGGTTATTGATTAACTATCTTATAGACATATGTTCAAATGAAGGAGATTCGGCTTTGGATTTATTTTCTGGCTCAGGTAAGTTTTATTATATGGAATTGAATTTGAATGTCTTATTTCTTAATTTATATGTCAGTGTACTAATTTACTTCATTATTTATTTTGTGCTTGATAATTAAATACAACACTAGCATGTTTCCTTCAAAAAGGAAAAAATTGCATTGTCATTGAAAAAGATCCAATATAGTGCAATTTTATTCAGCAAAGAATTAATTCTCTTCAATTTCTTCCAGATGCAATGCAAAAAATTGGGTTGAAGAAAGGGGACTTTAGTGAATCATGTGTGGCAAAAAAGGCAAAGGAACCCCAACCACCATTACATGGAATGATTGGAAAGGCATACATTGGGAGATTAGCAGACATCAAAGATCCATTAGAAGAGGCAAATGAGCAAAACGAAGTAGAAAATATTGTGGAAGAAGACAATGATGAAACTCTAGAGGATGAAGAGTTTGGATTACGTGATATTGTTGATTAAATTTAAGTTATGGTTGGAAATTAAGATCATTTTTTGTAACTATTAATTAGTTATACTTGTAATATTTTGACTTTGACATTTTATGAGAAGAATAAGCATTCAATCAATGTTGTTATGTATTCAATATTTGTATTATGCAATTTTAGCATTAATTTTTATGTTAATCATTATTTTTTGTAAAAAATGGAGATTATCATTATTCTTTTGACATGAAATTCATAAAAAAAAAACTATTATTTAATGATTTTTAGTTAAACTTTTCTTATAAAATTGTGATTTTGACATGTCATTTCTAGGAAAAAACTTACAAAACATTATCAAAATGTGTAATTTTTTAGTTATATTTATGTTGAAAATTGTTATTTTTATGTCAATTGTTAAAAATTATTGTTTTTTAGAGACAATTATTTCATGTGCATTGAAAAATTAATTAACGATGTATAAATATGTAGAATATCGAAACTTCAAAATATCAACCTTCTTCTTTAAATATGCAAAACAATAAAAACCTCACTACAAGATTTTTTTTTTTTAAATAAAAACTTGAAAATATGAAGAAGAAGACCACTTCAAAAATTGTAAAATTTAGAAAATAATTATTTACATTTCATATTAGAAATTTGAAAGTAAAAAAATAGGTCTTTTAAAAAAAGGGCCTGATGCAGAATCACCACTTTTTAAAATCAGCATGCAAATCAATAACATTCTAAAACGTAATGTACATAAAAAAATTTAAAGTGCCAAAAATTATGCTCTAAAAAAAATATGTGTGCTCTGCATCGCCCCTTTTCAAAATCAGTTCATTTTTTTGCTATCCCTATGAAACGGGTAACAGTGTCAGTTCCCGTTTCAAAGTTTACATTCTTGGAAGCATAGGACATTCAAACAGACAAAAATGGTAGTGTAAGTCCATCAAACCCTAAAATCCTTGAAAGAAATCTCACTTTGAAGCTAGAACCAAAATTCAAGTCAACTTCAGAGCCGAACGGTTCTGGAAAAAGATCACATGGTTTAAATGGCTCAGAATCAAAATTGCACAGCGAAAAGCACGAAAACTCTTTAGAAAATGTCAAAGAAGATGAAGATTAATATGTGCCCCTAATGATGCAAGGATCATAGGGAGCTTTTACTTCGATCCAAATCTTTCAAGTCCTCATCAGATCAACCTTCGTTATTTCAGAGTACCCAGATCATATTTTTTGCAATAAAATGGAAGCATAAGACGTTCGAACGAACAAAAATGGCAATGTAAGTCCATCAAATCCTAAAATACTTGAAAGAAATCTCACTTTGAAGCTAGAACCAAAATGCAAGTCAGCTTTAGAGCTGAACGGTTTTGGAAAAAATCACATGGTTTAAATGGCTCAGAGTCAAAATTACACAGTGAAAATCACGAAAACCCGTTAGAAAACGTCGAAGAAGATGGCGATTAATATGTGCCCCTAATGATGCAGGGGTCGTAGGGAGCTTGCACTTCGATCCAAAGCTTTTAAGTCCTGGTTAGATCAACCTTTGTAATTTCAGAGTACCCAGATCATATTTTTTTGCAATAAAATGGAAGCAAAAAAAATTTGAATAGACAAAAATGGCAGTGTAAGTCCATCAAACCCTAAAATCGTTGAAAGAAATCTCACTTTGAAGCTAGAACCAAAATGCAAGTCAAATTCAGAGCCGAATGGTTCTCGAAAAAGATCACGTGGTTTAAATGGGTAAGAATCAAAATTGCACAGCAAAAATCACTAAAACCCTTTAGAAAACGTTGAAGAAGATGAAGATTAATATGTGCCCCTAATGATGCAGGGGCCGTAGGGAGCTTGCACTTCGATCCAAAGCTTTTAAGTCTTGGTCAGATCAACCTTCGTTATTTCAGAGTACCCAGATCATATTGTTTTGTAACAAAATGGAAGCATAAGACGTTCGATCGGACAAAAATGGTAGTGTAAGTCCATCAAACCCTAAAATCCTTGAAATAAATCTCACTTTGAAGCTAGAACCAAAATGCAAGTCACCTTCAGAGATGAATAGTTGTGGAAAAAGATCACATGGTTTAAATGGCTTAGAATCAAAATGGCACAGTGAAAATCATGAAAACCCTTTAGAAAACGTTGAAGAAGATGAAGATTAATATGTGCCCCTAATAATGCAGGGGTTGTAGGGAGCTTGCACATCGATCCAAATATTTTAAGTCCTAGTCAGATCAACCTTCATTATTTTAGAGTACCCAGATCATATTTTTTTGCAATAAATTGGAAGCATAGGATGTTCTAATGGACAAAAATGGCAGTGTAAGTCCATCAAACCCTAAAATCCTTGAAAGAAATCTCACTTTGAAGCTAGAACCAAAATGCAAGTCAACTTTAGAGTTGAACGGTTCTGGAAAAAGATCACATGGTTTAAATGGCATAGAATCAAAATTTCACAACGAAAATCATGAAAACCCTTTAGAAAATGTCAAAGAAGATGCATATTAATATGTGCCCCTAATGATGCAGGGGTCGTAGGGAGCTTGAACTTCGATCCAAAGCTTTTAAGTCCTGGTTATATCAACCTTCGTTATTTCAGAGTACCAAAATCATATTTTTTTGCAACAAAATGGAAGAATAGGACATTCGACCGAACAAAAATGGCAGCGTAAGCTCATCAAACCCTAAAATCTTTGAAATAAATCTCACTTTGAAGCTAGAACGAAAATGCAAGTCAACTTTAGAGCCGAATGTTTCTCGAAAAATATCACATGGTTTAAATGGCTCAGAATAAAAATTGGACAGTGAAAATCACGAAAACCCTTTAGAAAACATCGAAGAAGATGAAGATTAATATGTACCCCTAATGATGCAGGGGTCATATGGAGCTTGTACTTCGAGCCAAAGATTTTAAGTCCTGGTCAGATCAACCTTCATTATTTCAGAGTACCTAGGTCATATTTTTTTGCAATAAAATGGAAGCATAGGACATTTGAACGGACAAAAATGGCAATGTAAGTCCATCAAACCCTAAAATCCTTGAAATAAATCTCACTTTGAAGCTAGAGCCAAAATACAAGTCAACTTCAAAGCCGAACAATTCTGGAAAAATATCACATGGTTTAAATGGCTCAAAATCAAAATTGGACAACGAAAATCATTAAAACCCTTTAGTAAACATTGAAGAAGATGAATATTAATATGTGCCCTTAATGATGCAGGGGTCGAAGGGAGCTTACACTTTGATCCAAAGCTTTTAAGTCCTGGTCAGATCAACCTTCGTTATTTCAGTGTATCCAGATCATATTTGTTTGCAATAAAATGGAAGCATAGGACGTTTGAATGGACAAAAATGGAAGTGTAAGTCCATCAAACCCTAAAATCCTTGAAAGAAATCTCACTTTGAAGCTAGAACCAAAATGCAATTCAAATTTAGAGTTGAACGGTTCTGGAAAAAGATCTCATGGTTTAAATGGCTCAGACTCAAAATTCCATAGCGAAAATCATGAAAACCCTTTAGAAAACGTCGAAGAAGATGAAGATTAATGTAACACCGTCCTCCCACATCTACCCAAGCAATTGACCGACCAAGCTAAACATGCGAAGAGCAGCCACTATGATAGGATTCTACCTCCTAAGTCACCTTAAGGAAGTGGAACTGATGGAAACACACTATACAAACGTCCATCATCAATAGAGCTCTCAGAAGGACAATTCAACCACTTAGATAACTTGTCCATGGGTCCCACTGATGTTTTAGGTCTCTTGGGCCATATTCGCTCTCATGCTATTGGTAAGGGAGCGACCAACAACCTAAAGTCACTCTCACAGGCCTACATTCTCATGACTATGTACCAAAATTGCCAATGTTGTGCGAGGGACTTTGGGATTTGAGCCACTCTTTCAGACCCAGAGCCCAGGTCATTGCCCAAAACTGATCCATCTCTTCAATTCAGTAAAGTAACAAGGAAATGAAAGTACTAAAGAAAATACTTGTTTAAGACCTTGACTGGATCCTTATTAGCCATGACAGGCATTTCGTCAAACATATCATCAACATGTAATCTACATGTGTAAATAATAGAGTTAAGTGTAGGCATCTCATACTTATCTGAGAATTGTTATGAACTATTGTTCCCTTATTCCATTTGCTTCATTATCATAATTAGGTCATGGACACATTATCCATTCACATACAAGTAAAAACATGCTGAGAGCCATATATAATTGTTCTCATAAAATGTGCATATAACCAGGATAATCGGGGCAAAAATACAATAAACATATGAGCCATCAAATCCATAAATACATTAGTACCTTTACACATGAAAATAAAGGGAAAAGGGTTTCTCATTAATGAATGCAATGAGCTAACCAGAGATGCGACTACCACGTTCCACCTGACTGTAGAATGGCTGAGCCAAATCTCTCTTCATCCATTCACACCTGTGCCATATTCCAAGCATGAATGTGGGATCTCATAGAACACATCAATAAAAAATCATCTAGGGCTTCTAGAGGCCATCCACCTCAAATAGTGATTCCAACTCAAGGTCAGACATCACAAATCCATAATCAGATTGGTCTCCATCCAAGCCTTCCAAGGCTTCCAGAGCGTTTGTTCCAACCAAGGCTTCTAGGACTAGTAACTCAACCCACAGTTGTCGTCAGGCTTCCATAATGTTTGTCCAACCGAGGCTTCCAAGATTAGTAACTCAAACCACCAAGTGTTTCCAGATCATCTGTCCAACCAAGGCTTCCAGGACTAGTAACTCAACCCACCAAGGGCTTCCAAAGTGTTTGTCCAACCAAGGCTTCCAGGACTAGTAACTCAACCCAAACTATGACAGTGCTTCGAGGAAGTAATATCTTGACCCAAGTTAAGGAATCATGAGAACCAAGCTAAAACAAATCATGAAAGTAAACCCACAATGACCATGACTATCCAGGAAATGGCAAGGCTAGGCAACCCACTATCAATCCAGGCTACGTCCATGCCAATGATAGATCATGAGCAAGAATCCAAATGCATATGCCATGCATGTCCAAACTAGTGAAGAAATCATGCATGCAACTTAGTACCTGCAAGAAAATATGATGTAGTTGTTGATCTCGATGCCTTCTTGCACTTTCCTTCTCTTCCTTTGCCTTCTTGCTCCAAGAATCCAAGTATGTCACACCATCCAAGAGTGCTACAAGAAAACTCTAAGTATCCAAGAGTATGAGAGAGAGAGAGAAAAATGAGAGAGCTCCAACACTGAAGTGACAAAAGGTTACCAACTGGTCCTCATAAGACTTTTTATGAATGAGGCCTCTATTTTCTTCATTTTCCATTATTTTCCTTCATTTCCTTCCTCACATGCAACTTGTGACCTTTCACCTCCCTTTTCTCCTAATTTCCATTATTTTCATAAATAAATGTGCCAAAAATGTCTTTTTTCCTTTTAATGCCTTAGTCATTGCCTCTTCCAATTTTGTTAGCCATAAAAAACCAAATGAACACCCCCTAGGATGTCTTTTCCAACATTCAGCTTCGAATAAGTGTCGCATTCATCTGTGGTTATTGTTTTTAACTTTGTTACATGGAATTTTCACCATGGTTGTTACAAAACCATCCCCCTTGGGGGACACCATCCTCGGTGTTCAAGCACACATATACTTCAGCAACCTGCTAAAAGAAGACATATTTCTCATGGAACTTTATATCACATCTTGATGTAATATTTACAATGAAAGATTTGCTCAAGAGAAAAAAAACATCATGACAACATGACAACTTGTCGCATAGTGGAGCTTTATAACACAACTCATTACGGTATTTACAATGATCATCTTGTTGAATGCCAACTCATATAACATCACAACATCATGATAACATAACCACATGATAGCATAATAACATGACACACATACCACATAGTGCAGCTTTATAACATAGCTCATTACGGTATTTACGTCCATACACGAGTGTACATATAGTAACATCATCAAAATATAGATACCAAAACATATGTCAAATCATATACCAACACCATGTCTAAGCATATATCAAAACATCATATAGCATATATCCACAACCATAAAGTAAATACTAAACCATCATAAAGCATATACCAAACCATGATAAAGCATAAGCAAATACCAAACCACCATGCCAAGCTGCTTTTCCTCAACCAGAAAACAAGGAAGGATACATAGCCCGTATTTGATCCACCATCTCCCACGTGGCTTCATCAGGCCCAAAGTACTTCCATTGCACTTTAACTTGCTCTATTGCTCAATTCTAGAGCATTAGCACCTTTTTCTGTAATATACATTGAGGCTCTGGTTGGAATTCTCCCTATGATTCCACCTACAATATAGACTAGTCAATCACATGATCAACCTCCTTAACATACTTCTTAAGCAAAGATACATGGAAAACATTGTGTACTTTTATTTTTGGAGGCAGTGCAAGTCGATAGGCTACTGGCCCAATCTGCTCAATAATACTGAAGGGTCCACAAAATTGCGGTGCCAACTTGGCACATGAGCCAATCCACAAGGAGCTCTTCTTTGATTTGATGTGGGAGTAAACCTGTTGCCCAACCTAGAACTCCTTGAACAACATGTTCCTATTTGCATAACTCTTCTGCCTATCTCGTGTTACCTTGAGATTCTTCTTGATCACCTACATCTCATGTTGCATGTCTTCCAACATATCTGGTCCAATCAATACCCTGCTAATCAGATCACTCCAACTAATGGGAGCGTTACAACTCCGCCCATACAATGTCTCAAAGGGACTCATCCTCAGTGACTCCTGATAACCGTTGTTGTATGCATACTCAACCAAAGGGAGATATTCTTCCCACTTCCATTGCTGATGCATCACATACATCCTCAACATGTCGTCTAATATCTTATTGACCCTCTCTGTCTTTCCATCCATCTACGAATGATAAGTTGTGATGAAGGCTAACTTTGTGCCCAAACCTAAAAATAGCTCCTTCCAAAACTTGGAAGTGAAATTTGCATCCCTGTCTGATACAATCTTCTTTGGAACACCATGTAGTCTAACCATGTCTCAGATGAATACATGTGCCACATCACTAGCTAAGTATGTAGGATTCACCGGAACAAAGTGTGCAACCTTTGTTAACTTGTCCACAATGACCATGATGGAATCATGTTGCTTCACTGTCTTCGACAACCTTGTGATGAAATCCATGGAAATGACCTTCCATTTCAACTCGGGAATAACGATCGACTGTAGCAATCCACCTAGATGTTTTCACTCTACCTTCACTTGCTGACAATCGAAACATCTAGCCACAAACTATGCTACATCCTTCTTCAAGTTCAACCAATAGTAATACCTCTTCACTGCTTTGAGTGTCTTCTGATAACCTAGGTGACTCGAATAAGGTTTCGCATGAAACTCCCTCGAGATCACCTTCTTGAGCTCGTTGCTTTCTGGTACATATATCCTATCTCAGAACCTGACCAATCCCTTTGCTGTAAGACAATAGTCCAAGTCCTGTGCACCTGCACCTGTACCTATACATGTACCATCACCTATACTTGTACCTATGCCTATACAACCACATGTACCTATTCTTGTACCTATACCTGTACTCTGCTACAACCTATGCACAATCTCCATATATCTGGCATCATGCTATCCTGCCCTAAAGATCATGTCCTGTAATTCCGTCCCATAGGAGCTTATAGCTTCCAAGTGATGTACTTGTATCCATCAACGAAGAGCATCTGCCACCCTATTCTGTTTACCTTTGATGTACCTAATCTCAAAGTCAAACTTGCTGATCATGGCCAACCATTTAGCCTGTCTGGCATTCAAATTTGGCTAGTCAAACAAATACCTCTACCCAATGTGATCACTCATAAGCACAAACTGCCTGCCAAGAAGATAGGGCCTCCATATCTTCAATGCATGTATAATCATTGCTAACTCAATATCATGTTTCTGGTAGTTATGATTGTGCTGATTTAGTTTTCGGGATTCATAACATACAACCTGTCCATCCTACATAAGGATTCCACCAAGTCCTCTCTTGGAAGAATCTGTACATAGTACAAACTCTTTGTCCAGATCTGTAATCTATAGCACTGGTGCATGTGTTAGCAACTGCTTAAGATGCTCAAAGCTAGCCTCACACTTTTCAGTCCATTTGGACTTCTTACCTTTCTTCTGCAAGGATGTAATGGGATAAGAAATATGCGAGAAGTTCCTGATGAACCTCCTATAATAGCCTCCCAAACCCATGAAATATCTCACCTCATCCACACTCTTAGGAAATACCCACTCCATGATGGCCCTATCTTCTCTGGATCTACTGCAATGCCCTCCTTGGAGACAACATGTCCTATGTAGTGCACCTCAGTCTGAAAGAAACTACACTTGCTAAGCTTATCATACAATTGATGCTCCCTCAACAACCTCAACACTGCAGCTAAATGCTCGATATGCTCTTCTTAATTTTTAGAATATACCAATATATCATCAATGAACACAATAACAAACTTATCCAAATATGGACACAACACACTATTCATCAAACACATGAATGTAGTTGGAGCATTAGTTAAGCCAAATGGAACAATAACAAACTCATAATTCCCATACCTAGTCCCAAACGCAGTCTTGTAAATGTCCTCCTCTTTGAGGCGTACTTGATGGTATCCAGATCTCGAGTCAATCTTCGAGAACACTACTGCTCCCTTCAACTGATCGAACAAGTCATCGTTCCTCGGCAAAGGGTATATGTTCTTGATATTCACTTTGTTCAACTGCCTATAATCAATGCATAATCTGAGGGTACCATCCTTCTTCCCCACAAACAAGACTAATGCACCCCAAGGAGATACACTTGGCCTAATGTATCCCTTGTCCAACATTTCCTTCAGTGGCAACTTTAACTCAATCAACTTAGGTGTGCTCATCCTGTAAGGTGCTTTCGATGTTGGAGCTTCCCATGGGACTAACTCAATAGAAAAATCTACTTCCCTATGAGGTGGAAACTCTGTAATGTCCTCAAGAAATACATCCCTGAACTGTTGTAAAACTGGGTACTTGTTCAACACATCTGCATCCTCAACCTCCTCACCATAATCACTAGAAATATGTACTGCAAATAGCTTGCACCCTTTCCTACAACTACACTTTGTTTGCATAGTTGTCAGCATCCTAACTAATGTGGATTTCTTCTTACCCTGCAAGACTCTCATTTCTCCATTGGCATCAAAACATTCAATGGCCTTGTCATAGTAGTTAACCTTGGTTCTATGTAGAGACAACCAATCCATGTCTAGTAACATATCGTATGAATCCAATGATAAAACATTGAAATGTGCTGCCATAGGCATACCATTTAAGTCAAATGCATAAGGTCTTACCCAATGATGAACTCGTTGCTTCGTACCTGTAGTCAACTGTGCTAACCAAGACTCTGCATGCAACTACTTATTCAACCCACACTTATCCACCAATTTAGGACTAAAATAGATATAATTAGATCCAGGGTCAATCAAAATAGAAAATAATTGATCAAAAATATTACCCTCCATCTCAATGATAGATGCCCGATGTTCTGATTTCTCGTTGTCCACGACTACATAGATACGAGGAATACTCTAGCCTACATCTCCAATAGTCTGCGCCTCCTATGCACTGTATATCTGGGGTCTACCACCCTGATTCTATGGACAGTCTCTCTTAGGATGATCTTTGCCACAATTCCAACACTCTATGGGCTTCCTGCCTCCATCCTTGTTCTTCTCTTCAGCTCGACGTGCTTATCCTCTATCTGATGCATTGAACCTCTTAGGTGGTGCAACATTCTCCTTGCTATCTATACCTTGTGGTCTTTCTCGCTTTTTATCCAATTTTCCTTTGTTCTTTACATTACCTCTCCAGTTTGGGTTACCCTCAGTTCTATGCTTTGATTGTTCATAACAATACTTTAGCTTTCAAATGGCCTCCTCCAATGATCTAGGCTCATCAAATTTAATCCTTTATTTGAATGCAATTGTTAATCCACTAATGAATCTTTGAATCTTAGTATTCTCCTCTGTGAGGTAAGGCACATACCTTGGTAACTTCAAGAACCTACAAGTGTACTCATCATCAGTCATAGAACCCATCTTTCGTTCATAAAAAAAAAAATCTCTATCATCAAAGAACCTTTCTAACAAATATTTCTTCTTAAATAAACGCTCAAACTCACTCCAATACAAATATTCCTCGTGAATACACCTGACATTCTTCACATCTTCTGACCAATTGTCTACTTTACCTTTGAGACTAAAGGTAGCTACTCTAGCTTTCATGTTCTCTGAATAATCATACAACCTAAAGAACTTATTCATGCCAAGAAGCCATGCCTCTATATCCTGTGGTTTCTTCATTTCCCCATGAAATTAGGTGGCTTCACTTTCTTAAATTCATCTGGAAAATACCACCTATCGCTCCTCCTATAAGGATGATACCGATGACGATCATAGTGCCTATCTGGATCAGAACTAGAATCATACTTTTTTCTATCCCTTTTCCTCTCTGGAGTGTCCAATAATCTACCATCTCAAATGGTTTCAGATCTATCTGATGTGTGTATACTATGAGACATGTTTCAATATACCCCATTAGTTTTGTTCTCCTACTCATGAATGATCCGAAGCAACCCCTGCCACTTCAAATACGACAAGCTTTGAAGTATGAATGCATTTACTTCTACCAATTTTCCTTTGACTGTATGATTATGTCATTATCTTCGTTACAACTCCATATCTCTTCCTTTAAGCTTCTTAGTGTCACTGCCAAATCAGAGGAGTTCCAAACACCATACTGCTCTTCAGATTCATAAGGAGAGTCTCTATAGTCAACCAACTTGCTAGCCATCGATATTTCTTCCTACAAGGCATAGTATGTTAGATTAACCAATCACAATAAATCTCGTAACTTAGCATAACTTGGGGAGGATGCCTTGTTTGCAATATTACCAAATCAGTGTGATACATGTATAACATAATCATAACATTATATAGAAATAAGTGAGTAAATGTATCATCTCATAAACATTACTCTAACTAGGATCCAGTCATCAATGCAAGGCCATATCTACAATGAATGTTATAACCTCATGCATGAAAACAACCATTAATCCATTGTACACATTGCCACATGCAACTAGCAGTATGCATAAGCAATGCCAAACCAACTACAAATACGCATAACCACATGTAGTCAAACATAATCGATTAGTTCTTGTAATCAAGCTACAAGGCTGATGTATGTAATCAAAATATTAAAAAATGTAACCTAACATACAAGGATTTAACTAGGTATCATTAAATAAACATGTAAGCAAGATATAATACATACATAGTCAATCACATACTCATTTCAAATATAATTCATGAAACCCATAACCAATTCTCCATGATAACTATTATTACTCCAGGAAGCTCTCCTAGGTTGTAGCTCAGAGATGCCTGGTAACATATAAATCTTCAATATTGTTCTCTGAACTATTGGAATGATGATGGCTTGGATGAAGTCAGATGACTGTTTCAAATTTGTTTTCACTCAAGACATGCATGAACACCCTCAGCTTTATAAGGCTTTAGACCACTAATGCTCAATAGTTTATAGATTCAATGGATAGATGGAGAATACTACTGTACCAGCAGATGCATACATAAACACATATGAATGGCTAGCTACAGGAAGTAAATGAAGCTTGCAAATCTAATTATCAACGCAGATATAAGATGACAATTATCTGGCATTAGACACAAAAGAAAACATGAATAACCTATTCAAGTGCAAGCTTAGAACAAAAGAGAAAATGTGAATTGAACATGTAACAACAAAAGAAGCTTATATTGTTGGAATGAAGATGCGAAGCTTAGAGGAGCAGAGTCTCCACAGTCTCCAAAAGTTGAACCCTTCATACTTCTAACTTTCAGCCATTTATAGGCTTTTTACAATGCTCCCAACCTCTCAAAGGCTCGAGGTGTCTTAATCTATCCCCTCTATCTTTTTAATTGTTTGATGCCATGTCTAGACACGCATTAGCTTAGAGGTTTCTTTTTCTAACAACATAGTAACCAAATTCTGGAAAATGTGCTACGCTGTTAGGTGGCTCGCTCGTGCTAGCAATGCTCCATGATCATTTGTTGGTTTGGCTGTGTTGCAGTGTTGCCTTTCCCTTCTGGCATTTTGTCTCCTAGTCTCTGTCCTGTGATGGGATGGGTCTTCAGGTCTTTGAAATCCTTTCAAATACTAACAATGACTATTTTTTGTTTTACACAAAAAACAAAACGCTGCAACACTGTGAAATCCCACCAAGCTCTATTTATTTCGGACTTCAAAAGTCCTTAAACACTGTCTATTCCTTTATCGGGTTCGTCCTTATTGCTATCGCAGTCGCAAATGGCATGTTCCCAGTCTTCCCTTTGTATTTTGAAATACATTAAAAACACTGGAAATACATTAAAAATGGCTCATGATGGACTTCAAATTTCATATGTTTCCCTTCACAAACCCTTTCAGGTCCCGGTCTTATCGCATATTGGAAGTCTCTTTGTATTTCATTAAATAACGAAAATATGCAAAATACATAGGAAAATTCCTTTAGGAGGATCTCAAATCTTATATAATAGCTTTAAGGAACCCTTTCCAGTCTGGTTTATCACATCAGACATCCATATAGGTATAAGCTCCGCTCCTCTGTGAAGCTCCGATGCGATATCACGATGCGATTGATCGCAATCAAATATCGCTATAACCTTGGGCCATTTCGTGAGCGCTCTATTGTTTTGGCCGATTGCGATTCTGCAATGCAACGTGGGCCGTTGATCTACATGCTTGATCGATGGTCCACGTTGACTCCACTAATTGCCATCGCCAGTTCCACATAGTCTACGTCGATATCCGCCGATTACCACCGCTGATTGCGATCCGCCGACTGGATCTGGACTGTTGATTGGTCAAATCTGACAGCTATTATGCATTTCACTGTTTATGCCTTTGATACTCCGGTTTTCACTGTTTTTATGTGTTTTTGGCCTCTCGATAGTGCTTTTCCACCATTCTAATGGCTCTCCTCCTGCGATTGTTTTGATCTTTGGCCTGATTTTACTAACTTTTGAACACTTACATAGCATATTTGGATCCATTTTGGGCCACATGCCAACCAGGCTAACAATAACCATACTACAACCCTAATCCAACATCAAGAAATTGCAACAAGTATATAAGTGTAGGAGACACACATGCAATTGACATGCATGCATGACCAAGACATAGCCCATCCAATCTGAGGGGTGAACCATGCTCTGATACCACTCTGTAACACCCTCCTCCCACATCTAACCAAGAAACCAGCCAACCGGGTTAAACATGTGACGAGAGGCCACTATGATATGATTCGACCTCTTAAGTCACCTTAAGGAAGTGGAACCGACAAAAACACACCATACAAACATCCAACATCATCAAAATAATCCTCAGAGGACAAGTCAGCCAATCAGATATCCTATCAGTGGTTCCAATTGTTGTTATAGGTCTCTTGGTCCATAGTCGTGTTGTGCTGTACCATTTCATAATTTTTTTCTTTTTAACTATAATATGAAATGGGTCCCTTTTAAATATACATGTGTGAATAAAATTGGTATCAACTCATCCTTCATCAAAAGGTCCAAAGGAAACGATATATTATAAAACTTTTGAACAAATATGAATTGGTCTTATGAAATAAATATATAATTCTTTATTATTGCGATAAAGCGATCGCAAGATCGCATATCGCAACAACAAGGAAACCATAATGCAAAGATCCATTGGTTTACCCCGATCTGAAAAGTGAATAACCATCGGTTATTGGGAAAGGCAAGCAAATATAAGAAAAGGCCTTTCCACTATTTCTTCGATGCGATATCGCTATCGACAATCGGGGGATGTAACGCACCACATGTTAAGACACCTTTAAAATCTCCCGATGCGATAAGGTGTATCGCCATCGGGGATCAGCGATTTTGCAATGACATAAATATTACGACCCAAGCACATCTCTGATTGTGATCCGATAAAGCAAGGCACGAGTTTCAAAATAGATTGAAAAGGCTTCCATGCATTATTTTAGATTATTATTAAAATCCTTCCCGTTCTCGATAGCGATTTACTTGTGATTATCCACCAAAAAACTCAAGCCACGCTTGAATGAATCATTCGGCATATAAACGATATGATGGGTATTTAAAATGATTGACAGGTTAAAGTGGCCAATTAATGAAGCAGTTATGTCGAGATCTCCCTTGAGATTGTATTTGCGGCAGTATTATTTTAATCTTTTATTACTCGTTAATTGATATAACTCTTTCATATTGGCTCACACTACCTATTCTTTGTATTACGTTCATTTTATTCCTTGTGCAGAGCTCTGCCGAAGCAACAAATTCAAGCCAAATGGGAAAGAAATCCAAGAGATTTGTGGCAACATCAGCTCCCACAGTAACAGGGAAATCTACCACTGATCCAGGACCAAGAAATAAGGGATTGATTTTAGACACTACGTGTCTTGGCCTCGAAAATACAAGCTAGCAAAGCATATATAATCTAATTGAAGCAGAAGAGCCTGAAACAGTATCAGTGCAAGCTACCACAGATTCAACTAGAAAATCAGAGGCTTCCCTGAAGGACTTAGTTGACTCATATCTACACCGAATAGTAGCTCGTAAAAAAATCCTTCCATTTACAGATGTAGTGCGATGGACAGTAGAGGAAATCCCTGTTTTAAATAGAACATTTTTCACAGTCAACGAAAGAGTCTTCAGCTCATTCCAACCTGGTGATTTAAGGAAAATGTATCACCTGCCTGAACGCAAAAGAAATACAATAAAGCATTTCTTGAGAAGTTCACAAGTGAGAATGAAACTGAATCGGCCCCAATTCGGGAATGGAGACAGAATCCCGCAGGGCACAAACATGAATCTTCAGGTAAGTACTCTGTAGATTCATTATGTTCTCCTTACTATTACGCCAGGGCAATGATGTGTAGAATTTGGGGATTCCATGATTTTGCAAAATTCACTATTGAAATGGTTCCTTTAATGGAAGCGGCAGTTAACAGTGAGATAATGGATTGGGGAAATATATTGTCAGATAAATTATCCACTGCAATTCTTGAGTTTAGAAATAAAACTCGCGTGACCGATAGGTCTATTCCTCTGTTTTATTTTAGTGCTTATATTTTAGATACTCTTTGTTTCAACTCTGAATTTCCTGTACTGGGGTGGAGATGGACTCCACAAGACCCCATGCCAATTCACATTTATCACTAAAAGCTGTGGAAAGTACACTATAAAGACCACCTGTACCAAATCTGCAATGGATTTATGTTGCCTATTTACCATGCCATTTTTGATAAGCCTGCCCCAAAGATTTCTTCATAAGCAGAGATTGACCTAACTGCTCTAGGAAACTGGTTTGGGGAGGATAAGTTCACATACATAAGGGTTTTTGGTAGCCTTGCAAGACCTCATGTCCTTCCTCTGTACATACCTAACAAGCTGTTAGCCCGAGAATTATCCTATCAAATTACGACCGCAGGAACATCCAAGACTCTTAAGATTTCAAAAAAACAGGCTTGGCCTACTTTGCCTTTGAGATGCGGTGTTTATACTTTGCATGACTACAAGCATGCGGAGAAGGAAGTAGAGAAAAGAAACATGCTCAACCTTGCAACCATTCCTAATAGGCGATTCGATCCAAGGAAAGTGGTCTATAATGTGCTTGAACAGGCCAAACATACAAGGTTTGATCATAAGGAAGATAATTTTGATGACTTATTTTCTTCGGCAGAGTCATTATTCCAGGTACAAGCACTGGCCAAAATGAGATATAACGATGAAGGGCTAGTAGAATTCAATAAGCTCAGAGAACATAGGTTGCAAAATCTAACTCTGGACTTATTAGCTACTGCCCCGACAACACAATCAAGCGAGCCTGAACAACAACTCATTAACAAACCTCCTGCTGTATCAAAGATTCTCGAGAAAGATAAAGAGAAAGAGCAGGAGAAAGAGCAAGAAAAAGTATAGGAGAAAGAGCACGAGGAAGAACAGAAAAAGGAGCAGGATAAGGGCATCGAAAATGTCAATGTGGATACCCAGATTGATCCTAAACTACTGCAAGAATGGCAGCCATTTGACTCCATTATAAGCAATCTGGAAGGTCCAAAAGGTGCCAATACACCCAAAGTAACAGATGAACAAGATACAGCGTCAACAAAGGTTCCGAATGAAGGGACCAGCGACCTACCCCCTAGCATGGATTTAGAAATAATTCCAAAATATCCCTCTGATCAAATTATTTTACAAGTGGAGGACATACCTCCATTAGATGTCTTTTACAGTCCAAAACACAAGGATGTAGTGAAAAGACAGCAGAAAAGGAGAAGACTTGATCAACCTTCCCTATTTCCAGAGCAAACAGAGATAGCTAATGTAGTGTGGAAAGAAGAGTTTGACCCTTCCGATGACCTAACGAAGCTTTCTCAGTATGCCAGAGCTTATTCGGCAGCCACTATGGACAAGGCATTGGAAGTGAGTAATCTACTTAAAGAAAAGGACCAAGCAATTGTTTTGTTGCAAAAATAGATGTCCGAAGCACAATAGAAAGTTGAACAGTTGGAACAACAATTATCAACACAACAGTAATTAAACAATCAATTGAATAAGCAATTGCTTGAAGAGAAACAGAGAATAGACTCAAGTGCAATACAAAAGAAGAAAGAATTATCAGAAGCATTGGCCAGGTTAAACACGATGAATGAACTAATGGTGAAAACGAAAGATGAGCAAATCGCTCAGCTGTCACTTCAAGTAGAGAAGTTCAAGAGTATTCCACAACCTGCCGATTTCAGATCCAAAGTGCTACAAATTAACAAGGCATTGGTGACACAGTTAATACTATTATGTCATAACATTTCTCTAGTTGAGCCCCTTTGTGATATAACGGCATCAACAGTTGACAAATTAGTTGATGCTAGACAGGATTTGGAACAGGCCGACGAGACCCTGACAAAGTTTCTTGCTTGGCAAGACACCAATGAGGGGTAGGCAACAAATCGACCCAAAATCCTAGAATCACACAAGGAGATCCTGTTCTTAGAATGGCAGTCACAACTGATGAAAGCAGAGAGAGAGGTTTCCAGATGTAGATTATCTACAAGTAACTTAATTGAGTTAATCAATAACACTCTCTATCTGTCTAACATGATTTCACAATGTACCCCAAGTAAATTGTTGTTAGCTAAGACATTGGAGCAAGCATGCAATCAAGAGTTGGAAAAGAATGGAAGATTAACCGCTGGCATCCAAAGTTTAACTTGGGATACCTATTGGTTTTTTTTAGTAAAACCATACAGCCAAAGGGTCGTCCTCAAGTGTTTAACCGATGCTATCGGTTTATCATTCCCAAAATACATCATGCCACATAATCAGCTCAACTCCATTCTCATCTTAGCCGCCCTCCAGAATTAGAACCGATGCTTGCAATCTGCCAACTCAGATCAAAGGGAGAACAACTGAAATGATGAATCATGCTGCCAACTACCAACAAACCTGCTGTGGAGAAGATATTCAAGATTTAGTTGTACCAATTAAATAGCATTTTATTTTTGTAGTTAGTTAGTTTAATTAGTATTTATAGACCCTTTTATGCATTTAGAAAGGGTCCTCAGTTTTTGTATAAGACTCAAACCTGGAAGTTGCACTATTGTGCTTTCGGTATATTCTTTTTATAAAGACTAGGCCAGTATTCCAAATTCTAGCGAAGAAAGCTTTTATGGGATGTGCACTATTGCCTTGATGTGAAAGTATCTATAAGTTGGAAAAAGGAATTCGAATGCGATTGATATCGGGAATGATTTACAACACATATGGTACCATTATCTATGATCTTGTTTCATTATTTTAAGTGAATTTTCATTTGATTACTCTTGCTATCATTGGATATATGTATGTGTTTTCAACAACACTCATATTTTTCACTATTGGATGTTTAAGGAATGTTATTCTTTAGTCATATATGTATTAGTGATATATAAAGGATAGGTGTAATAATGTTTTATTGATTACTTTGTTCAACTATTTGAACAAAGTAATTATTGTATAAATGAATGTCTTTGTTTACCAAATAGAGTCATCTATATGCTTGTTTGTGGATAAAGATTATCAAACGTTACACTAAAAACAAAAATTTCCCGGGATATGATAGTTATTCATATTTTTACTTTTAGATTAAATCATTCATCCATTACCATTTTATTAGAAAACTACTTATTTATCCATCCCCTTTTTATCCATCATTGGGAAACTGGTCCCATTATTTCCAGTCGGAGCCACCACACCAAATGGAAAAGGAGCTGCATTAAGGTCCAGACTGGGTGGTTTTCCCCGATGTTGTTGCAGCGATTTTCAAGGCATCAAAATTTTTGGCGCTAGAGGGAGGGCATGAACTATGAATGGCGAGTAAATCAAAACCTATAGACCATTATGAGAGTAAATCTCCCTCCACCTCACCTTGGACCTCCCGTTTGCATTCTGGAACACCAGTATTCAAACAAGAAGAAGAGGAATCAACTACCACTGCTCAATCGCATCATACTCCAGATCGATTAAGTCCTGAATCTACTGAAGTTCAGTCTCTCATCCAGAAACTTCAAGGCTTTTTGATATCACCATAGAAATCTGAAGTATCTCAAGGCAGTGAAACTTCGCAATTCAATCTACCTCACCCTCTCACCAGACTTCAAAGTGGAAAGCTCGGTATTGAACCTACTAAGTTGCCTTTACTGAAAAGGAAAAAGGCTCAAAAAGAACACTGAAGGTTCTGACAGTGAGACCTTTTCTTCATCATCCTCCATTTCATCTTCTCCAGTGCGAAGTCAACCATCCACTCCTCCATTACACATTGTTGTTCAGTAGGGATCACCAACTTCAACATCCCAACCTATTCAATCTTCAATACCAACTCCTCCCCAAACACCTGGAATTTCATCGGCAATATCAATTGTTATTAGTTCTACGATGGCTCAAAATCCATGGAATAGTCCTGGTGCAGTCACTATGCCTACACCATTACATCCATTACTAGATTTTCCTGAGAAATGGTCGCCAAAATTTAATCCAGATGCTGGAACAATAGACAAAGAACATATTAACAATTTCATGTTATCAGTTAATCTAAAAGGAGTAACAGAGAAAAATGTTGTCGTTAGGATTTTCCCTTATACTTTACAAGGATCAGCTAGGCCTTGGTATTTTTCCCTACCCTTTGGATCCATTACCAGCTGGAATAATTTTCAAGAACAGTTTCTCACTAAGTATGGAAATGATAGATCTTTAGCGACATTAATTAATGATCTTTCAAATCTTAGGATAGAATCTAGAGAACCTATCAAAGAATTCAACTCCTGATTCAATAAACTCTTGAATAAGATTCCAACCGACTCTAAGCCAAGTGAGCAAATCAGAAGCGAATGGTATATAACAGCCCTACCTTCAAATATAGCCATTTTTGGAGATAGAGCTGCAAAACCATCTTTAGCTGAAAACATGAAAGAAGCGCTTGCTGTAGAGAAACACATTATTGCTTTAGAAAAGAAAGTTGCTCTTGAAGATAGAAAATCCAAAAAAGTTTCTTTTAAAGATGATTTAAAGAAGAAAACCCTAACGATCCATATGATATGGAGGGTCTACAAAAGGTCCTCAAAACAATGTCAAATGAAATGGTTGAAATCAAAAAACAAGTAGCAGAAACTTCAACAAAGAAGCCATTTAGAAATTTTAAGAAACTTGAGTCAAAACCACCAATTGTTATATCGAATGCAGACTCAAATCCTGAAGAGGAAGAAGAAGATGAAACAGTCTTACCATCTGACGAACCCGAAGAAGAGGAGGTTGTCGAATGCCATGGAATGTGGGACTTCATTTTACCCAACTTCGATACATAAAATGAACAAGAATATTTCCCCGTGACTACCAGGCGTAAAGGTACTCCTGAACCTGTTCAGTCAATTTCAAAGAAAAGGACTGCAGGTACCACTACTACAAGAGAAAAGGTTCCCACAAAGAAATCAGTGGCGACAACATCCCAAAATCAACCATCATCCTCAAATATACCTTCAACATCTAAGACGTTGGTAGTATTGGATTCAATGGATTACAATATTATTGATGATATGAAGAAGACAAAGGCAAACATTGCTATGTTTGAACTTAGCAAACTCAAACATCAACAGAGATTACTTCTTAAGGAACTAAATGGAGTACCTTCTTCACCTCTTCCTAGTGCTGTGATCTCTAAAGCTGCAAATGATTCAGGTCAACCACCTTCTGGTAGAGTTGAAGCTACTAATGCAGTTTTAATCGAAGATAGATCAAATTCCCATACTCCCCCTTTTCTCTTGACCTATGAGATCTATAATCGAAATATTCCAACTGATAGATATGTAATCTGGAAATCCACCCCTGTAATTCTTTTCGATGAGAATCCAAGCAACTCTCTTGTCTGGAGCCCCCAGGTAGCGGGGATCCACATATACAAATTTTCCAATCGCATCTCCTATATCTTGTAGAGTTCTAGAGCCCAATATTCAATGGGAAGGCCTGGTAATTTGACCCAGATTAAATTATTTTGAGGAGTGTCCCTTAAAGGATCAAGACCAAAGTACCAAGAATGCAGGGAAAGAAAGTTGTGTCCATTTACCTATGGAGAGCTGCGAATCAACTCCAGATCTTCGTGGCATAAAAAATGAAAACTATACCAACCATTAAGCAACCCGACCACCATTGGCATGCAGTCTGGAAGAGGATGTCATTTGGATTGTAACCAAGCACGCATAGTCTGATCAACCATTTCCGAAAAATACCATTTTCCGACTAGTGCGCGATTTTGCAGACTAGTGATTCTATTTGAGAAGTCTTCAAGTCCAAAAGACAGGCAAGGGGTGGGTTTTGAAATTTTAATGGCATGTGCAGGGTGGCGTGGACGTCGATTTTGACCCAATTTTGGGTGCACATGCAGAGGGGGTGGTGCATGTTGTCCATGTGGCAACATTGCTGTAGGGAGGGAGCCAATCCCCATGGCCTGGTTAGTGGTCCCCTACGAACCCCAGATAGTTGCGTTGTTTGCCAGGTCAGCGAACCCATCATTTGTCCAGTCGTCCACAAAAGTGGCAGGTGTCATTCCAATTGATTGTTTAGCATCCAATGTTGCTTGAATAAGCCCTTCTTTAAAAGCGGACTCAGAGTCTAACATCTCGATTACAAAAGAAGAATATAGTTGTGGAGAATACAACCTCGAGAAAGAGACACGATAGGTACTATGTGTCCGGATTTGAGAATAGTAGGAATTTTCCAGATAAGGCGAAGTCTAGGAATTCCCCCAGACAGAAAAGGGACGTCACAATACCATGCGGAGGTTGACAATTTTAAGTGAAAATCGTAAAAGGATGCCACCAGTATGAGAGCCAAATCAGGGAATTAAGATGGGATTAGAAATAGAGATAAATTATAGTTAAGAATGTCAGAAGGGAAAGATCCGAGATCCACAGAAACAGGATCGCCTCTGACAGGTCAAAGATATTGGAGAGTTCCAAAAAATTGCAAAATTCGGATGTCAGGAGCAAGGTCAGAATTTTTTGAAAGATGCCAGAATCCGGGCTGGTGATGCTAGAGAAATCTCGAAGGAGGGAAGTAGGGTAATGGCGTATCTGCAGAGAGCCGAGGCACTAAGCGATGAATTTAATATGCTTGAGTAAGTAATATTTCGTCGCAGCGGTAACAGCATTAGCATCCTAGGAGTATCCACCAGCAAGAACAGATTTTGAAACTTATAGAGTTGCAAGGTCGAGTATAAAGGAGTTTTTCCAACAGAGGAAGAGAGAACTATAGTTGCTCATCTGAAAACATTCAGGGTCGGGTAAAGATGAATAGAAACATCAAGATTCCCACTAAATGTGCATCTGAACTGTCAGATGTGGAGAAGAAATGGAGCTTAATGATGCATATAAGGATGTTGATGCAGGAGCATCCAACTAGGGGTAGACAAGTGGAGGTGTTTGTCTCGCAAGATAAATTGGTTGACAGGTCATCGTACCTCAGTCGTTTTTTTTATTTTTATTTTTATTTCCTTAGTTGCCAGCAGTTAGGACACGACATTAGTTTCGGTTTTTTTTCTGTTAAGGAGTTTTTTTTTAATTTATTTACAAAAAAAAAAAAAACTTTGTTTCTTTTAAAATTAATCTTAGAATTTAGATAAATAGGAAATTGACAGTTTCGTAGGGTAACTGTATGTAAACTGTTTAACAAATCATATAAAATTAAAAAGAAAAAATCATTGTGGGTTTGATTTCCATCATAGCATAAGAGCAATAAATAATTCACAAGTGATATTTCACAGCCATCTGAATTCCATGTGCAATTAGTTTCTTTTCCTGTTCCTAAAAAAAATATATTGAGTGCATTTCTAAACAAAATCAGGCATTGGTAGACTGAAATCTTTTAACAGACATTAAGAAAACCAAAGACTGTGAGGCCGAGAACATGGGAGCGCTATTGCAAACATACGGAGAAGGAACCATCAAAAGACCTACAGTCCTTCACAACCAGCCTCTTACAGTTCCAAACAGATTGAGCGTACAAGCAAACTAATAGAGGGTTTCACATCTAACATCCACAGAGCTAACGACATGAAGATAACATCAAGACCAGGTATTAAAACCTCATCACAATAACCTTTCCATTGCAAAAACGAATTTAATGTTAAGCTACAGGAGTCGTTGTAAACTAATTTAAATATTGAATGAAAACAATTCTCATTTCAAGTAGAACAGAGAACCGGGTTCAAGACCCTGAGTTTATAAGTATATAAATTAACCATTCCAAGTTACAATAAGGCCGAGTACCGGGTTCAAAAACACTGGAAAGCGTACTCACACTACAGAACCCCAAATTACAAGCAAGACAAACAACCTAAATGAAAATCTACAGAAGGTTGAGTTAACTGTAGCGACACTGAAGCCCGAGACCAAGACACATTAACAACAAAAATTGAAAAACAGGAAGATCATGGAGAGACCCTACCCGGTCTAATAGAGCACAAGAAGAGCCGAGACTTTATTTGATCGCTCACCCTCCACCTGCAAATAACCATGTGCAGAGGATCAGTGATAGAATCCAAACAAGCTTAAGGAGAGCACGAAGACAAGTAAGGGTTTCGTTTACCTGAGAGAGAGAGCCAACTAGTTGCAGGAAGAGAAACCACAACAGGTAGTGAACCGGCAAGGGACATTGTTCACAAGGGGCCATTACTGTTAGAACTGGAAGGAGAAGCAAAATATTACTAAAATAAAGAAGGAAGGCTTACCTGAGGAGTCTGCAAGCCGAGGACAAGAACAGGGTCACCTCGTTGCCACCATCTATGCATACAAATAAGCAGAAGCAAAATAAATAACAAAGCCAACAAACTGTAACCGAAAAAATGCAAATACAATAATTTCAAGAACATTCAACAGAAACAAGCTGACATTTGTGTCACAGAGACCAACGGTTACGGTCGCAAAACATTGAAAGGCAGTCCAGAGCCCTCAGACAGACCAACAAGTAAACAGAGGTCTCCATTAAAAATAGGTAAAGCACCACAGAGTCTTACCACTGGACGAGCCATGGCTGAGAAGCCAAGCAGAGTGCCAGAGCAACAAGAATGAAACCCTTAGGAAGGAAAAACTAGAGCATAGACCTCTCGAAGTAGACTTACTACAGCTAAAATGATAGGCCAAGTGAGGAGTTTGAGTTACAATACCAAGCGGGAGAACAGAATCCAAGGAAAGGGATAGGTGTCTCCCTCCAAAAGAATACCGTAGCAATCACATAAACACATCAAAATATCCCAGTACTATGAAATCCTACCTAATATCATACATTTAATTATTGTGAATAAATCAAATCTTGTGCCCGGTGAAGGTATGTGGGTTGGACCCATCAAATTTTAGTATCAGAGTAGGATTAGTGGACTGGAATGGAAGTTGGGAGAAGAGGTCGAAGCAGAGCTATTCGACGAGTCGTAGATAAGGGGTTGAGAGAAGAGCTTAGGATCCTGAATGCCCATTTGGCAGTAGTAGAAGCAGGGAGGAGAAGGGATTCGAAAGTCGAAGATGGCAGTGAGGAAGAGACTGTAGTTACAATAGATGGATCAGATGAAGAAGGACCAGAGATTAAATTATTAAGGTCAGTTTGTTGGCTAGCAATAAGGGAAAACCTGAAATTCTGAACTGTGATGGGAGTCTGTCCACAGAAGTGTAGTTGGACTGGATTAGTGAGTTGGATAAGTATTTTGAATATGAGGAGGTCAGCAAAGATAGGAGAGTTAAATTCGTTGCCACCAAGCTGAAGGGACACGCAGCCTTATGGTGGGACAGTGTCCAGGCAGAGAGGAGAAGACTGAACAAGTTGCCAATTAAGAAGTGGACTAGAATGGTCACCAAGATGAAGGGCAGGTTTTTGCCCAAACATTACCAGATTTCTCTATATCGACAAGTACAAAATTTGAAGCAGGGAGGGAAGACGGTGAAAGAATACACTGAAGAATTCTATCGGGTGAACCTAAGAGTTGGATATACTGAGGACACCCCAGAGAATACAACAAGGTTTGTGATGGCCTAAGGTTGGAAATATTGGACGAAATAAGTATTCTTTCTCCAAGAAATATAGAGGAAGCATATCAAAGTGCCTTAAAGGTAGAAGAGAAAATTACAAGAAAACAAAACGCTAGGAGGGGACGAGGAACAGGAAGAGGAAAAGGATAATCCTTTGGCAGAGGGAGAACTGCCAATAACAGTGAAGAGAGCAGAAGTTCCAGAACTTCAGGAACCGTAGAAAAGGATGGCAGCACAAGAGGAGGAAGGCCATACCAGAGAGGTAGGGGAAATGGCAAAGGTAGAGGAATTGCTTACCAGTGCTACAAATGCCACAAGTGGGGGCACAGATCCTTTGAATGTCCTGAAGGAGAACAAACTGGTCAAAGAGGAATGTATGTTGCTTAGACAGAAGAAGGAAAAGCACTGCTTCAGGAGGTGGAAAATGCACTAGAAACATGAGAGGCCTTATTTTTGAATAATGTATTGTTGAAACCAACAAAGGAAACAGCTGAACAAACCCAAAGGAAGGCATTGTTTCGGAATGTGTGCAAGTCACATGGAAAATGTTGCAAGTTAATTATCGATAGTGGAAGTACCAATAATCTAGTTGCAACAGAAATGGTGGAAAAATTGGGTCTGAAACAACCGAAACATCCAACCCCCTACAAGGTGTCTTGGTTACAGAAGGGTCACCAACTGCTGGTTGATGAGCAGTGTGAGGTGGAATTCCATATCGACATATACAAGGATAAATTTCTTTGTGACATCATGCCCATGGATGTATGTCATATTCTTCTAGGGAGACCATGGCAGTATAACCGAAAAGTCATTCATGATGGGAAAACAAACTGCTATAAGTTTGTTAAGGATGGAATTAAACATACGTTAGTGCCCATCAAGGAGGAGGAAACAATAGAAACAAGCGGAAATTTTTTTTTATTAATGGGTGGAAAACAATTTTAAAGCAGATTGAAGATGATGAAGTGAAATATGTTGTTGTGAGAAGGCCAAGAATAGTATTGTTGCACACAGAAATTTCTGATTTACCTATAAAAATTTAGAAAATGTTGCATGAATTCAGCGACATTGTAGTGGACGATTTACCAAATAAATTGCCACCTAAGCGGAGTATCAGTCATCACATTGATTTCATGACAGGAGCTAGTCTACCAAACAAAGTTGCTTATTGGATGAGCCCCAAAGACAATGAGGAGATCAGGAAATAGGTACAGGAATTGCTAGATAAGGGACTGATTCAAGAAAGCCTAAGCCCATGTGCAGTTTCAACAGTGCTTGCTCCCAAGAAAGGAGGTGAATGGTGGATGTGCATAGATTCGTGAGCAATAGACAAGATTATGATAAGGTACAGGTTTCCATTACCATGAATGGATGATATGATGGACTGTTTGAGTGGGGCAACCTATTTTTCGAAGATAGATTTGAAGAGTGGATACCACCAGATTAGAATCGGGAAGGGGATGAATGGAAAACAACTTTCAAGACTAATGAAGGGTTGTATGAATGGCTGGTGATGCCATTTGGGTTAAGTAATGCACCCAGTACTTTTATGCGCCTGATGAACGAGATGTTGAAGGAGTTCATTGGGAAATTCGTGATTGTGTATCTTGACGACATCCTGATTTTCAGCAAAACCAGGGAGGAGCATTTTCGACATGTACGATGTGTTTTTGAGAAATTACAATAGAACAAGTTGCTGATAAATTTGATAAAGTGCACCTTTTTTTAGAAGGAGTTGGTCTATTTGGGTTTCGTGATTGCAGAGAATGAACTGAAGATGGACCCAGAAAAAGTTGCAGCTATACTTAGTTGGCCATCCCCTAAAAGTATGTTCGAAGTTCAAAGCTTTCATGGGTTGTCAAGTTTTTATCGTAAGTTTATAAGAGACTTTAGTGGAATCTGCACACCTATGTTGGATACAATCAAAAAGGAAAGTCAACCTTTTCAGTGGACTGAAGCGACGGAAAGGAGTTTCCAGATATTGAAAAAGAAGATCACTGAGAGACTAATTTTGAGGCTACCTGACTTCAACAAACTTTTCCAAGTTTGTTGTGATGCGAGTGGTACAACCATTGGCACCGTACTCAGCCAAGAAGACAAACTTGTTGCTTACTTCAGTGAAACGTTGAACGAAAGCAGACAGAAGTACTCCCCATATGACAAGGAGTTCTATGTTGTCGTCCAAGCATTGAAGCATTGGAGACACTATTTGCTAGGTAACGAGTTTGTTTTATTTTTAGATAATTCTACATTGTAGTACATTATGCAGCAGCACAAACTAAACCATAAGCATGCAAAGTGGCTTGAGTACTTGTAGAGTGATACGTTTGTATTGAAACATATTAGTGGACATGCCAACAAGGTAGCAGATGCATTGAGCAGAAAAGCTTTGCTCTTACAGGAGAGCACAATACAAGTGTTGGGTTTTGAACACTTGAAAGACTTGTATCAGACAGATGCGGATTTCAAGGAGGCTTATGAAGCCTGCCAAAACCCTTTGATGAGGAATAATAGTCCATGGCTGGACTATAACTTAAAGGAGACGTTGTTGTTTAAGGGAGGACAACTATGTATTCCCGACTGTTCGATGAGGGAGAACATCATCCAAGAGAAACACAGTGGAGGTCTTGTTGGACATTTCGGCATTGATAAGACCTTAGATCAGCTCATCCATTTTTATTATTGGTCGAGGATGCGAAGAGATGTGCAGTGATTTGTAGTCAGGTGTAAAGTGTGTCAATTGGCGAAAGGACACAGTCAGAATACAGGACTCTACATGCCACTTCCTATTCCAGGTAGACCGTGGGACTCAGTCAGCTTGGACTTTGCCTTGAGTTTGCCGCGAACATAGTGTGGTCATGATTCTGTGATGGTGGTAGTGGACCGGTTCTCAAAGATGGCACATTTTATTCCTTGCATGAAAACCGGTGATGCTACTCACATAGCACACTTGTTTTTCACAGAGATTGTCAGGTTACATGGCTTTCCTAAGTCCATTGTCTCTGACAGAGATATGAAATTTATAGGACATTTTTGGCGCACTTTGTGGAATAAGCTAGACACACAGCTGAACTTCAACTCTGCTTATCACCCACAGACAAATGGGCAAATGGAGGTGGTGAACAAAAGTCTAGGAAACCTGCAAAGGAGTCTAGTGGGAGAAAATTCACGTATGTGGGATCGTGTGCTTGCTCAAGCAGAATTCACTTACAACAATTCACCAAACCGAAGCACAGGAAGCGGACCTTTTTAGATCGTGTATGGAATGCATCCCCGAGGAGTGCAGGAATTACGACATTTGGGATAGCTAGAGAAAAGAAGTGCTGATGGGGAAGAATTTGCAAGAGTGATTAATGACCTACATGAGCAGGTAAAGATGAAATTACAGGACAACAGTCAAAAGTACAAATAGAACGCTGATTTGAAACGTCGTGAGGTACAATTTAATGTGGGGGATCAGGTCTTGGCACATCTGTGCAAGGAACAATTTCGTAGGGGTGAATACCTGGAGGTATTGGCGCATCTTGGCGCATCTGTGTAAGATTCTAGGCAAGTTTTCTGCAAATGCTTATGAACTGCAGTTGCCTCCAGGTATAGGAATATCGCCCATTTTTAATGTGGCAAATTTGTTCCCATACATTGCCAATTTGGAAGAGGACAGTTCGTCACAGCCAAAACGGGACACCCAGGAGGAAAATAGTTCGTGGATGAGGCAAATGCCTTTAGCTCAGTCGCTCAAAATCGAGGGAATCCTCGACACACAACTGGCTAGGCGGACACGGAGGAAGGAGTACCTACAGTACCTTGTCAAGTGGAAGGACCACCCTGTAGAGGACAGTTCGTGGCTTGATGCGGCGCAGATACAACGAGCATGGTATTCTATTGAGGAACTCATGGACTGGAGTCATCACATTTTGTCACCCCAAGAGCCTGATGCAGGATCATCGAACCAGGGGTAGACAAGTGGAGGTGTTTGTCTCACAAGCTAAACTGGTTCACAGGTCATCGTACCTAAGTTGTTTTTTTTTTTACTTTCTATTTTTATTTCCTTAGTTGCCAGCAGTTAGGACACGACAATTTTGTTTTTCTATTAAGGATTTTTGTCTTATTTATTTACAAAAAAAAAACTCCCTTTCTTTTAAAATTAATCTTAGAATTTAGATAAATAGGAAATTGACAGTTCCTTAGGGTAACTGTATGTAACTGTTAACCGTTTTCAAAAACTGTTTAACAAATCATATAAAAGCAAAAAGAACAAATCATTCTGGGGTTGATTTCCATTATAGCAGAAGAGCAATAAAGAATTTACAAGTGATATTTCACAGCCATCTGAATTCCATGTGCAATTAGTTTCTTTTCCTGTTCCTAAAAAAATATATTGAGTGCATTTCTAAATAGAAGCAGGCATTGGTAGACTGAAATCTTTTAACAGACATTAAGACAAGCAAAGATCATTAGGCCAAGAACGTGGGAGCGCTATTGCAAACATACAGAGAAGGAACCATCGAAAGACCTACAGTCCTTCACAAGCAGCCACTTACAGTTCCAAACAGAACAAGCGTACAAGCAAACTAACAGAGGGTTTCACATCTAACATCCATAGAGCTAACGACACGAAGATAACATCAAGACCAGGTATTAAAACCTCATCAAAATAACCTTTCCATTGCAAAAGCGAATTTAATATTAAGCTACAGGAGTCGTTGTAAACTAATTTAAAGATTGAATCAAAACAATTCACATTTCAAGTAGAACAAAGAACTTGGTTCAAGACCCTGAGTCTATAAGTATATAAATTAACCAGTCCAAGATACAATAAGGCCGAGTACCCGGGTTCAAAAACCCTGGAAAGTGTGCTCACATTACAAAACCCCAAATTACAAGCAGGACAAACAACCTAACTAAAAATATATAGAAGGACCAGTTAACTATAGTGACACTGAAGCCCGAGACCGAGACACATTAACAACAACAGTTGACAAATAGGAAGATCATGGAGAGACCCTACCCGGTCTAATAGAGCACAAGAAGAGTTGAGACTTTAGCTGACCGCTTGCCCTCCACCTGCAAATAACCATGTGCAGAGGATCAGTGACAGAATCCAAACAAGCTTAAGGACAACACGAAGACAAGTAAGGGTTTTGTTTACCTAAGAGAGAGAACCAACTAGTTGCAGGAAGAGAAACCACAATAGGTAGCGAACCGGCAAGGGACACTGCTCACAAGGGGCCATTACTGTTAGAATTGGAAGGAGAAGCAAAATATTACTAAAACAAAGAAGGAAGGCTTACCTGAGGAGTCTGCGAGCCGAGGATGAGAACAGAGTCACCTCGTGGCGCCACTTATGCATACAAATAACCAGAAGCAAAATAAATAGCAGAGCCAACAAACTGTAACTGACAAAACGCAAATACAATAATTCCAAGAACATTCAACAGAAACAAGCTAACATTTGTGTCACAGAGAACCAGTGGTTACAGTCGCAGAATATTGAAAGGCAGTCCAAAGCCCTCAGGCGGACTCGCAAGTAAATACAGGTCTCCATTAAAAACAGGTAAAGCACCACATAGTCTTACCACTGGACAAGCCGTTGCTGAGAAGCCAAGTAGAGTGCCAGAGCAACAAGAAAAAAACCCGCATGAAGGCAAAACCAAAGCGTAGACCTCTCGAAGCAGACTTACTACCGGCAAAAATGATGGGCCATGTGAGGAGTTAGGGTTACAACACCAAGTGGGAGAACAGAATCCGAGGAAGGGACAAGTGTCTCCCTCCAAAAGAATACCGTAGAAATCACATAAGCACAACAAAATATCCCAGTACTATGAAATCCTACCTAATATCATACATTTAATTATTGTGAATTATTGTGAATAAATCACATCTCGTGCCCGGTGAAGGTAAGTGGGCTGGACCCATTAGATGTGTATTGAGATTAAGATAATTTTTTGGTTAAAATCACATGATAGAATATTTGTCGAAGCGTTTCGAACCAACCCATGTGGTTCATCATCAGGACAAGTTGAATGATCAGATCTAAATGCAGTTAAATAGTTAGAGCAGAGCCTCTAACAGCTATAATTATTGACCAAGTAACGGCTAATTGACCACCTAACAGACAATGTGTATTGAGATACAAGATATAATGGGAATGAGAAAGGTTTCCCATAGTGAGAAATAGAGGGAAGGAAGAACAAGGTTGTTCATTATATGCAGCGAAACCAAATATTGAAATAATAGGGAAAGCACAGTTGTATCCGCAATGTAAAGAAAACCCATCAGGCAAATTTGGAGATGAATGCAAAAGTTACTTTTAAGAACAAGTTCTGGCTGATATTTGAAATAATAGCTTAGTAGACTAGAACCCAACAAGCAAATGAAAATTTTTCCCAGATTAAATGTTGTCAAGGTAAAGCCAGAGATTTTTGCACAGGAATTTTGTTGTATACATACCATTTGCTCTCAGATTCATCATTCGGCACAGAAATTTTCCTGTGGCTGGACTTCACGGATAGCAGCCTTCTTTATCCATACCTTGATGCAGCCCTAACTTCAGTGTAAACTTACCTTCATTGACGCGACCTGGAAAACTTCTTTAACTCAATAATACATCTGCAACGGTCCAGTCGTTTGCTCACCTGTGAAGCTATTCTTTGCATGGATTTGCATAATTGAAGTAAAATTTGAAGGTGGATCAATGAAATTAGCTCGTACTTTACTAATGACTAATTACCAGTAAACTATGATCGTTTTGTTCTAATCACTGTTATGTTTAATGAGTTACCTTCTGGACATAATGACAAATTTAATATTGAATTCATATTAAAAAAAAAAAAAAAAAATCAATTTTTTTCTCCCTTTTCTGCCTCACTCAATGAGACAAGGACTATTCCGGTTTCATTGAATGTGACACAATCTCTCTCAGGTATCCCCATTTCATCTTCTCATACAACCGATCAACATCATAATGTAAGATCGCATTTTCATTTATATGCTTTTCATCTAAAGTACGATACTGCTTGATCAAGCCCTCATGTCGATCAATTCTCTTGTATGATCCTATCTTTCATCCAAATTGTTAAAGATCAATGCAAAAGGAATTTTATATATATACAATATATATATATATTACATTTTGTAGATAAACTGATGTTTTCTTATTTAATTAGTTTTTAATGAAATTTTTATTAAAAAAAAAAAAAAAAAAAAAATTGTTTTTTTGACATTTAGTTGTAAAATAAATTTTAAAATCTAATTATTAATACTAATTAGTAATAGCAATAATAACATTCACATTGTACATAGAGTAATATTATAATACTTAATATATTTTAAAATAGTGATATCATAGCCTAATATATTTAGTGATATATTATTCTTTAGTGCAATAATAATAATAATACTATAGTATATTATAATAAGCATTAATAGTATTGTAGAAATAAGATAGTATAGTGATAATATTTAATATAATATAAAACTACTTATCATAGTTTGATATAAATTTACTTACTTAGAATAGTATTTAATAATATATTATAGGTTATATTAGGTTAGATAACATTAGGTAATAACTAACATAATATAGGAAATAAATATTATCATATTAATATATAACATACCATTAACATTAGCCTTAAGGGTTAGCTCGGTTGGTCGAGTTCCTGTTGCTAAGTACCCCATCAGTTGGGAGGTCACGGGTTTAAATTTCCTTGACGCCTCTGGGGTTAGGTCCTACTTGTTTGGCCAACCGTTAGATCCCTTCGAGTTGATCTACTTGGATTTTCCCATGGATGTAGCAGTCACCTAGTGTCCATGAACCACCCTTAAAAGAAAACATATCATTAACATTAGTATTAGGTTTTGCATTAAGTATATTTAAGGTTAGAATAATGCTTACATCTAGGATAGACTAACACTTGGATTGACATAGGTTACCCTTAGGTGTGGTTTAGCTGAGCCATTAATTTAGCTTAAGGATTTAGTTCTTTGTAAGAGCTTTGCAAGAAGTTAGATATGATATTTCTCTTCCTGTTGGTAAGAAATAGAAACACCACAAGTTAACAGGAAGGGAAAGAGGGTAACTGGACCCAATCGATCTGGTTGGAACCACCATTTCAACATAAAAGGGTCTAATTTGGGGCTCTAACTAGGTGGTCTCCCTTACATGTTGATTAGGTCGTTTTGGACCATAAACAAGTCCTCATGCCACCACTTGAAACCCAAGATCCTGTCATTCTTAATATATTTATGGTCATCAACTTGCTAGGAGTGCATCACCAAAATTATTTGTTGTCGATGCTTTGATCCAAACCGCCATCATCCTTGCCAACAAAGGTGATGGCCACAAAACACTTTAATGCTTATATTCATGGTAACATAAAATGACTAATAAATTAATTCCTTATTTCCAAAGTTCCTTGTTCTAGCAAAGCACCTCAATTTTCCTTCACATCAACAAAATAGTTTGTATGCCAACATACATGAAGAAATTCAATCACCTCAAATCGTTGAATATGATGAGTGATATATTGGAGAATTAACAAGAGGTTCATGGAGATGGAATCCCCAACCTTTCTTACCTAACTGACCACTAACATTGTGTCTCCAATGACCATGATCATTTGAATTTATTGCGTTATGGCTAGCTCGAGTCCTTGCCAAAGAGCCAAATATTCTACTTGGTTGTTCATTGCGAAGCTGAGACCCCATGCAAATTGAATCTCCATTTGTTTATAGGGATGAAGGATAAACCCTTTTGACCTTGGATATGGATAGATCTTTTATTAGCTATGAATAAACATAAACATTATATTAAAAATTGAAAAAAAATTACAAGTCAAATTCATTTTAATAACACAAAATTTATATATATATATATATATATATATATATATATATATATATATTATATATATATATTATATATATATATATATATATATATAACCTATGGATATGGTTTAAAAATAGATAAGTATAGGGTTCTAAATTAGATTTGAAAATGAGACAAACACGTTGACATACTAAATTGTAGTCTATTTGTTCTATGTTTTGGTGGGTTTTCTGGCATATTTTTAGGTCCAATTTGCTCAAATGGTAGGGATTTAATGGAATCATAAGTTTGAGTTGTAAACACTCCACAATATGAGTAATACAAGGGGTTTTCAAGGTGTTTAATTCATATATGCAGTTAAAATCTATTTTTAAACAAAAAATAAGATTTTGCCAAAATCAATTCCTCTTATTTCAACAAAAACCTCCAAAATGTAGCATGTTTAGATAATTCCCAACAATAATACTAATCAACCAAACTTAGATGTGAGATAGGATTACATTGTGATTATCATTATTCATTTTAAGTTAAATTAGAAAAAGGAAAAAAAATAGATATCAATCCATGAGAAGCATTAAAAGACTTATTTCATAATATATTTCACATTATGAAGATTAAAACCCAGCTAGATCCATCATAACTATGGATCTATTAAGTGTTGAGAGGGATCAAATATGTAGAGGTGCAAATGTTTCCTCAAGTTTTGCACTCAAAAAACAGGTTTGCACCATGGGATATTTGTGTTTGAAATAGCAACAAGAAATTCCAATTTAATATGTCCTTGAATGAAATTGTGAATCAAATTGTAATTATATTCTCATAGCAACTTGGAATAGTTAATTAAGTTAAATTGACTTAATTGACTTGCGAAATTCGAGCTAGAAGTCTATATAGAGTCATGTAGAGTGATTCCTAAATTTTAGGGGCCCAGGTTGAGTTTTTTGGAGTTGTAATTAGATAATTCAATCTAACAGAGTTATAGTCCATTAAACTAGTTCTAACTATTGGACGAACTGGTAGAGGTCTAGTAGTGGAGTAATGCACGAGTGCATCACCAGTACCATACTAGTTTTTTTTTGTAAGTAAGGTATTACTTTCTATATTTATTTTTCCAAAATTTGCATTCCCAACACATTGATTAACCAACCACCTACTCGAAGGAAACTAGGTGGCCATTGATTAGCATTGTATCCATTCCAAAATTTAAATAAGTTCATCATCATCATCTGTATCTCCCAAGTTCCTCTCTCTAGTCTTTTAGACATAAACATTCAGAAAACTATAGACAAAAAGGCTAAAGATAAAGCAACTACTCCTCATCTGAGGAGGCTATCTGAAAAGTTTCCTACTCTTTCGGATTCATCTTCTTCTTTCCTTTGTTCTGCGGCTTTACCCCTGGGCCTGGGAGCTCTCGTCCCTACTGAAATTGTTTCCACTTTAACTCGGACAGAGTTTGCTCAATGCGGCCCAAAGCAAGGTTGTTCCTGTATGTTTGGATCTAGATGGTTGCCAGTTCCTTCATTATTTCCCCTCTGTCATGTTTTGGTTCTTTGTTTCACTCCTGTCGATTCACCACTTCTCCTTCCATGTGCTCCTGATGGAGAGTCATAGTGCGAGCAACTATGTGCTTCATGATCCAGTATTGTTGCAAAATCCTGTTATAGAGAGATTTTCTGCCATTTGTAGTGCCTGGGTCTTATACCATTTCTTCCCACTCGTGTAGAGGAAGGTCTCTACCTTGAAGATTTTGTCTCAAGTCACGTTCCCAATTCCAAATCTGGTCCCGAATTTCCTGCGAATTTGCTTTCATGTAGGCATCTACTAGTTTCTTGACCTGTTCACCTGTTGATTTTCTTCCTTTTTGTTGGCCCGTGTTGCTTGTTCCGGCTTCTTGCTTGACATTTCTTTTGCTTCGCCTGGGTGCCATGTTTTTGTTGGGCAGCTTACTGATGCTCTGATCATTCAGGTAGAATTGTTGGGTTGCAGTTGTCCCCTCACTATGAGTTAGACCTATCATAGTTTGAACACAATGATCAGTTTTAACCGTTGGGACAGTGTGATTTGAGGTGATAGCGCTACCACCCCTCTTCGTAGGTCCTCTCAAGTTATGACTAACACTTGAATACATATCCAGAGCCTCTCTAGAGCTTTCTAGTCCTGAGTTTTCTTTTTTGAGAGTTACACTAGGATAGTTAGCATATTTTTACTTGGGCCATACAGACCGTCTTGCATTCCAGGCCTCTCCCATCTCTCCTAGGTTTTCCTATCCCCCTTCCCATTTTGAGTTCTCCTGGTTTAGGGTCCCCCTCCCGATTTTTCCCCAAATCTCTGGTTCCTAAGGAAGGCACCTGCTTCCTTGCTCGAGTGTTCCAGCTTTACCTTACCAAAGGCATAGTCTCAGGGTTTAACATTCCAGGGGCTTCCCATCTATTGCAGGGGTCAAGGAATGATGGGTCCTTATTTTCCTGTGAGCCCTTCTCCTTACTGTTATATTCACCCTTCCCAGCCATGGATTCTCGGGGTTCTCCCCTGACACAGACTATCTTAACTCTTTAACTGAATCTGAGGTGATGCAATTTATCCCTATCTAACTGCATGCCTACATTATGCTTCATGCAAAAGCTTTTTTCCAAGTGAAGGGGAGGAGTTTTAACATACCCGTCAGTCTGGAACCGTTGTTCTATCTTTTGTAGTTGTCTTTGGCCATTGACGCATTCTCACTCGCCACCTTCCTTCTTCTGTGTCCACATGCAACATGCATGGAGTCCCTCATACTTTGTTCTTTTAACATTCGTCTGTTTTAACCTTGCCTCCAGCTGTCTCCATTTCCGACGATCCGTGGCATGCTTTCCGACCCTCTTTCCTTGGGATTCTACCCAAATGTCTTGTCCTCCGTGCTTCATTAATGTTTATCTTCTCCTGGCTGCTCTTGCCGTCCATTTGCTGACTCCGCATTGCCATCTGGCTCTCCTCTGCTACCCCTTTTCGGTCCTGTTGTCCTGTTCTCCCTGTGCCCACCTCCTTCCATTTCTGCCCCCATGCTTCTCGAGTTTGTCCTTTCTCTTTCCTCTTTCGTTATCCATATCCTCTCAGTCCTTTCTTCCGTCCTGTACTGTTCTGTGGATGATCTATGTTGATTTGTCTGCGCTTGCCTACGTCTTTCTGCCCTCCTATCTACGTCATCCGAATTCTCTTGATGTCTCTGATCTGCCTCGACTGCCTGTTTCATCTGATTCATTTCCTCATTCTGGTTGAGCTCTGCTTCTCCCGCGTCTAACTAGTGCTCTTTATTTCGACATCCCCAGTTCGCGAGGAGATCCACTGGGGCATTTCCTTTCCTTTTCACGTGGGACGAGATAGTATATGCTAGTCTTTGAAGTCTCTTTTCAACTTATGTGATTACCCATGTCGTCCCCCAACTTTTGCTTAGTTTTTCCACTGTTATTCCTTGCTATAATTGGTTTATGGTGTCTATGACCAGTTTAGAATCCCCTTCTATCTGCAATCTTTGGTACCCTTCTCGTATCACTATCTCTAGTCCCTTGTTTAGTGCATGATATTCTAATTCATTGTTTGTGGCAATGCCACAGTCCATTGCATATACCCTTATGATCTTTCCTTCTTCGTCTCTGAATATCCCTCCTATTCCCGCCTCCCCTGGGTTGCCTTTGGCTGCACCGTCAAAGTTGAGTTTTATGAATCCTTGGGGGGGTTCCTATAACTTTCTTTCGCTCTTACCTATTCTGCCTCTTGTATCTTCCTTGTGTTGCTTTTATTTTTTACTTTACTTTCTAGTTGGTTCATGATACTAGTTTCCATACCTTCCGTCTTCTAGTCTTCCTCTGTCTAGTTTCCTAGAATTATTGTTTCCCTTATATTCCCCATAATTTGGTTCCAGATTTCCCTTGTGTCATTTTTATCTGTTCTAAATATTACCCTGTTTCGGTCTTTCCATAGGTTCCACAAGAAGAATCCAATTGACAGGTTCCAAGCATGGTTGAGGATTACATTGTGGTACGGTTTGCTGCTCCATAGTTCAATTGTTGTTTTAATGCTTTCTAGCTTTCTTTCTGTAATCCCAAAGATTTTTTGGTGATTTTGCCACAGGATGTTACTTAGATTACAGGAGTTGGCAACATGCTTCATGGTTTCCTCTTACCATTGGCAAAGTGCACAGTGTGAGGGCCCATGCGTCCCTTTTCATCTTAGTTGATCCCAAGTCAGAGCTCTCCCATGTAGCACTATCTAGGTAAAAAACGCCACTTTTGGCTAGGTTTTTAGTTGCCAGATTCTTTTCCATTTTTTGTGTCTGCATTTCCAGCTCCTCCTGTTTTCAAATGGCAGCCTTCTGATATTGTGAACATGCCTTTAATGTGTTTGCCCCATCTTATTATGCCTAGTCCTTCTTTGATAGCTATTTTCCTAGTTTCCAGTTCTTTGTGATAGGTAGTCTATTGATCAGTTTCTGGGGCTTCAGGCCAGTCATTCTTCATCTTCAATTGTCTCCAGTAACTTTTTTGGTCCCCTACCCAATAGTTCCTTACTGTGTCCTCCACTATTTGGGTTGTGTATTGTTGTATTTCATGTAGTTGGGGTTCTTGACTCAGGGTACCTCTTTGTTGCCACCCTTCCTACCAAAAATCTACTTTGTTTCCCTCTCGAATTTCCCAGAATTTGTTGTCTCTTATCAGGGCTCTGTTCATGTTGGCTAGGTTCCAAATTGTTGAGCCTTTATTTTCTGTCAAGGTTCAAATTTTACCCTCCGGTGTCTGTGCTACTTCATATTTTTGTTCCCACAGTAGTTTCCAGAGGTCATTCCCTCCTTCAATCCATCTCCACCATAATTTTTCCCCCATGACTTGGTTTAAAATATTAGGGTCTCTGAGTCCCAGAACTCCCTCTGATATTGACTTGCTTAACCATGTCCATGAAAGCAATGCCCATTTTTTTGTTTTGTTTGCCCCTTGCCATAGAAATTTTTTAAAGATTTGCACCATTTTCTGACATATGGTCTTTGGGATTGCTTGACTTGCCATCTGGTAGATCGGCAGAGCTTGGAGGACTAATTTCAGGAGTATGAGACGACTCAGTGTATTGAGCATTCTAAACATCCAATTGTCCATTCTTTTTTGAATTTTCCTTATCATACCTTGCTAATTCACTACTCTGTACTGCTAATCACTCAGTTGTACTCCTAAGTATTTTGTTAGGAACTGCCCAATTTGGAACCCCAATGTTCTTGCCAGAAAGGCTTGGCTCAATCTTGGTGTGTTGAAAAAGAAGATTTCAATTTTCTCTTTATTCATCTCTGTTCCTGAAGATTTGGTGAATTCTGTTAGGATCTCCCCTATTTTTTTTGCTTCCTTGAGGTTTGCTTGGTTGTGCATCATCACATCATCCAGAAATTGTTGATGTGTGATAGTTAAGTCTTCCCCCCATAATCCAAGCCCTTTGAATTCTCCTCTTCTTACTTTGGCATTGATTAAGTGACCTAAACCATCTGCTACTAGGATGAACAGGAACGGTGAGAGAGGGTCTCCTTGTTGTAGGCCACGGGTGGGCTTGAAGGTATCAACAGGGGTCCCATTTAACGGATTGACATACTAGGTGTGGATACCATGGACATTATCCATGCAATCCATCTATCATCAAATCCATATGCTTGAATGATTTCTTGTAGATATTGCCAACTGAGTCTATCATATGCCTTCGCTAAGTCAAGTTTGATCATCATTCCTTTATTTCCAGTTTTCTTTAGGGAATGGATCACCTCTTGCATAACTACAATCCCATCCACTATCTGTCTGCCTTTCACAAACCCTGTTTGTTCTTTTTCTATCATATCTCGGAGCAGGGGTTGTAATCTTTTTACCATTATAGTGGCCATGATTTTATAGATTACATTGCATAGCGTTATAGGTTTGAAGCTATGGGGTTCTTCGGCTTGATCTACTTTTGGTATTAAGGCCAGGAAGGTAGCACTCCATGCTGGGTGCATTTGTTTGTGGCTTCTTGATTATTCTACTGCATTAACAATATCTTTTTTCATGAACCGACATGTTGCTTGAAAGAACTCCATTGTAAAACCATCCAGGCCAGGGGCTTTGTTTTTCGCCATTGTCTTAATTACTTCTTCAACCTCCTTTTCCGTAATCACCCGTAGAAGCGCAAGGTTTTGGTCCCTGCTTACGTTTTTTGGAATGAATTGTTTTATCTTTGCTATCTCCTCATTTCTGTTGCTTTGTGGCTCTGTCAATATGCCCTTGAAATGTTGGGTTAGGATATTTTCCATTTCTTCTTTCTATATTACTCTGTTACCTTGTTTATTTTTTAGGGAGAAAATTCGATTTTGTTGCTTGTGTTGCAGCATTGCTCGATGGAAGAATTTTGTATTTCGTTCTCCCTCTTTTAGCCACTGAACTCTTGACTTTTGTTGCCATAGGATTTCCTCCTACTTTCTCCTTTCCTCCAGTCTGATTAGCACTTCCCCTTCTTCCTTCGCTCTCTCCTCGGTTCTTCCTTCTTCTATGATTTTTTGTTGTATCCTTTGCATTGTTATTTGGTGTTGTTCCTTGTCTTTATGGATATTGCTGAATTCCTCTTTATTCCATGTCTTAATTTCACTTTTCAACTCCTTGAGTTTGAATTGGAGTGTGTGCATCTTATTCTTGCCTTTTATTACTCCTTCACTTTTCTGCCACCAGGTTTCCAGCTTGTCAACTAGAGTTGGGTCTCTTAGCCAAAAGGCTTCAAACCTGAAAGGTTTGTGTTGGTTTTGATTGTTCATGGCAATTTCAAGTTTTATTGGCCAATGATCCGATCCTTGGCAAGGTAAGATCATTGCTTCATAGAATATATCTTTCCCTAGGTAGTGTTATGTGGCTAAGAACTTGTCCAATCTGGAGGCTATCTATGTACTACCTCCTCTTCTATTATTCCAGGTATATTTGCCATTGATAGTATTGATATCAATCAATTGGAGGGTTGTCTGGGTTTCCCTGAATCTCTCCATATCTGCATCCTCTCATTGTAGTCCTCCTTTCTTTTCCGTTGTGGTTGTTATCATATTAAAATCTCCTGCTATCACCCAGAGTTTTTCTATGTGTAGCTTGCCCAATCGACATAGTTGTTTTAGAAAGGCCTCTCTCTGAAGCGGTATATGAGGCCCATAGACTGTTGATACCAAGAACCACTCTTTATTTCCTACCATTCTGAATCTTCATGATAGAATCCTTCACATTCCTATCCATAAGTCAGCCATTACTTCTATTGGATTCCATAGTATTTCTATTCCCCCTGCACTCCCTTTTGCATCTATTGTCATACCTTCATAATAGGGCTTAATTTTCTGTAGAATTTCCTCCATTTTTGCTCTCGTTATTTTTGTTTCTTGCAGCAGCATGATCTGAGATTTTTCTTTTTTAATCCTCTTAGCCAGGTATCTTTTCTTTCCCTTGTTGTTAAGCCCTCTTATATTCCAGGATGTAATAATCATTGAGATGGTTGGGTTGTTTGGTGGAAGACCGTTGAGAGCGGTACAACTCTTCCTGTGTTAACTAGCATTTTACCCATTATTTGAATGGCTTCTTGTAGGTTCTTCCTTCCTCTTTTCTCCCTTTCCCTTTTTGTGGATGCTCTTGGTTATTATCCTGTATTCCAAGTTGTTCATTCATCCCTGTTTTTCCACTCTCTTGCTTTTCTTTGTATTTTTGGAAGATGTCTTTGTATAGCTTTTTTATCTTCCTCTGGGATAAACCGTTCATCCAGATTCTTCCACTTATCCAATAAATTTTTTAGAATTTCCTCTTCTGTTGTTGCGTCAACCTCTTTATTTATGTCTACTTCCACGACTTCATACTCCTGGTGTATTTCCTTTTCTTGGGTCTCCTGTTATTCTGGCTCTTCTTGATCTTTCTGCTTATTATTCTTAGTATCCTTTTTTTCCTCCCCACCTTCATGATATGTCCCTTCTTGGTAGTCCATCTTTTGGGTTTCTTCCTCCACTTCTTCTGTTTGTAATGCTTCATACCTATTCATCTCTTGACTTGTAGTTGGCTAGTCTTTCCTACCTTTCTGCTGGGGTTCTTTAGTGGATCATTTCTTATGCTTTACTTCTTGAAACCCCTCATTATCTTCATTAGCTTTCCTCTGTTGTTTAGTATTTCTTTCTTCTTCCTCTACATTCAGAGGGAATTCCTTAAAAAGGTGCCCATATTCATGGCATTTTCTACATCTAAATGGTATGTGTTCATAGTCCAAAGCCTGCTGCCAGTCGAGTTCGACAGTACCTGGTATAGGGTTTGCAATGTTCATATATACACATATTCTTGCATACGAGGTGTATCCCCCTCTTTTTGTTGATTCCTCTATCTTTATGAAACTACCTATGGTGTTCCCTATTCCTTCAAGAATCTCCGGGTCCCAGAAATCCATAGGTAGTCCAAACAGTCTAACCCATACCGGTGTTGCTAGGAATTTTTCTTGGTCTGGGTTATAGAATTCCTCCCATTACCTCATAAATAATCCTGCATTATTATGGAAATATGGTCTATTTTCAAACACTTTCTTTTTATCTTGCAGGTTTGAGAAGATTATCGTGAAAAAACCGCGTGCTCCCAGCTTCAGTTCAATGTGGCCGCGTGGCTGCCATTTTTGCTGGATCCATCTTGTCAGTTTTTTTTCTGAGGGCCATACTTCGATGAACTTGCAGATCAATGCATGATCTTTCATGTAACTTTTGTACCTTTCCATTTTGTTCATCGGAATGACAAACCTCGGTTTCTCCACTGCGTAGGGTAGACATCTTCCTTTGCTTCCTACTTGCCAACGTGCACCCAGAACTGGTCCCGATGGTCTTTGAGCAGCCTCCTTGTTGCTGGTACTGGTTCCTTCTCCCACTGTCGCATCCTTGTAGGAGGGGATCTCTCCCCTCCTAGTCTCCTCTGTCATTTCTGAAATGTCTGTCCACTTTTGATTGTCTGTACATTAGTTTTTCGAGGTGTTTCGCGCCACCTACCTCATGGCCATAGGGTCATTAGGGTTACAGAGCTCCAAGAATCCCTCATCGTTGAACATACTAGTACCACACTAGTTAACTAAAGATTCACTCACAAATAATTCATGCATGTCAGTTCTAATGAAGACCTAGTTGAGATTAGAGCTCAGTGACAATGTACTATCATTTGTATACTTTTGTGAGTTGTACAGATGGTGCATGCAATCAATTGAGGACTTATGTTTGGATTGTGCAGTTATGGAGAGTGGATTTCCCAATTAAATATGGGATGATTTCTCTAGGAATTGTTCAAGGAAGTAGGGTCTTGGCAGGCAATAGAATTGACAAAGAGTTGGCTTAAGTTGGTTTTAAGGCAGAGAGTTAGATTATACTAGTACAAGAATTATTCAGGAAGAAAAAGCATTGTATTTTCTTCTTAGATCTTCTGGTTAATTCAATATAGATAGTCGAGCATATTAGCAGTTGCTTTCCCCAAAGAAATATTGTGTTATGTGCGATTGATATTCTTCCTCTTTCTGCTTATTGTTCTGATTGATCAATTTTGGTTTCCATTGAAGAGTAGAGTTGATTCTTGTCTTGTGTTTTAGCATATCACGTAATTTGTTGAATGTATAGGAAAATCTACATGGTATCAAAGCTAAATATAGTATGGAAGAGGAGATTCTGAGTTTGGTGTGTAGTTGAAAATCGAAATTGCTAGTTCATACTTCAGAGTAGAAATATGTCTTGCTACGAGTTGCGACTTGAGTATGCCTTGGAGGGAAGCTTGAATTACATAGCTTGGAAGGATAAAATGGAGGCAATGCTGGAAGATAGTGGCCTCAATGAATTCATAGATCATAACATTCCTAAGACTCCAGCATTGGATGCTAAAGATCTGGTTTAATGGAGAAAGTGTGTGGAAAAATTGAGAAGGATTATCCTAGAGTGAGTTTAAGACCATATTGTCTTGAGTATCCATGGAAAGGATACTCGATACTCAATGTGGAAGGTATTGACAGATCTGTTTTAGAATAGCGGCGACCACAGGAAGTTCAACTTGAAGGAAAAACTCAGAAAGATCAAAATGGAGAAGGGCGACTCTATTCCGAAGTACTTGACCAAGTTCACCCAATGTCGGGATGAGATTGGAAGTGTCGATATCACTGATGTCGAGGACGATATGTTGGGCCTAGATCTTCTAGGACTTCACAAGAGTTAACACAGTTATCAAGAATTTATTAATGGGAGGGAGAAGCTACCAGATTGGGAACAATTGTGGGCAGATTTGGTACAGGAAGAGATTCAGAGGAATACTAGAGACAAATCCTCATCAAAGACTGATGATGAGGAAAATCGTGCCTTAGCGGTTAAGGCAAAGAAAGGGAAGGGGAAGTCATCCTATTCTAAATAAGATTCTTGTAATGGAGGAAAGAAGAAGGACATGTCGAAAGTCAAGTGCTTTCATTGTCACGAGCTAGGACATTAGTGTCCCCTCAAGAAGGTAGGTAAGAAGCCCTCAAGAGGAGTGGCAGGAGGTGAGGCTCTTGCCTCACAATTTGAATTGGACTTTACCCTCATCCCATGTATGGTGTCATATATTATGGTTAGTGTATGGTACCTGGACAGTGGAGCTTCTTTCCATGCAACTGGTAACAAAGAGCTCTTCAGTAACTTGGAGAAGAAAGATCTCCATATGCGTATCGAGATGGGTGACAATGGGAGGTATAGTTCTATCGGGCTTGGTACAGTTACCTTTCAAAGGGAGTTAGGTGCTCCCCTCACTTTGTGATATGTTATGTATGTTCCTAGTTTGAAGAAGAACTTGGTATTTTTTTCCATGTTGGAGGATAGAGGCTATGATGTGATCTTTAGTAAGGGAAAGGTGTTCCTTCGTCACATAGCCAAGCGACACGTAAAGAGGACATGGGTTGGGATAAAGAATCTCTACAAGTTAGAAGTATAACATTGTGTTTCCTTGAGCATGGAAGCAGAGAAGGTGCAGAATTGAGACATCGATGAGTTGTGGCACAGGTGGTTGGGTCACTTGCATCATGGCACTTTGAAAATCATGCAACAAATTTCTACTAGTCTTCCCAAAGGTACACTAGAGTAAGTTGACACATGCAAAGGGTTTACTTTTGAAAAATACACCAAAGATTCCTTTCACAACAAAGACAATCGAGCACAGGTGATCCTCAATCGATTCCATTCAGATGTGTGTGGACTATTCTCGACAACACCCATGAGAAATCACTAGTATTATGTTATATTTGTTGATGATTTTTCTCGTAAATGTCAGATCTTCTTCATGGAGATGAAAGATTAGACTTTTGAAAAGATTTGCGAATTTAAAGCATTTGTCAAGAAACATATTGGTAGGATGGTTAAATCTCTCGGGAGTGATAATGATGGACAGTATGTGTCGAATGAGTTTAAAAAGTTTTATGTGGAAGAACGCATTCGATGAGAGTTGAAAACACATCATAAACCACAACAGAATGGGGTGGCTGAAAGGAATAATATAAGCATAGTAGGGGAAACATATGTGATGTTGCATGATTTTAAAAAGGTCCTACCACTACTGATCTAGGAGGATCTTGCCAGTCCAGCAGGAGAGGAGTCTTTAGTGGTTCAAATTCGGAATGATCGTCAATGGTCATTGGTCAATGAGTTATTGAACTTTATCAGCTTCGCCAATATTCGTTGTCAGCATTTAGTGTCTGATATCTTCAGCTTAGATAGTGAGGTTTATGGTTCAGGTTATCCAGTGTTGGTTTTCATGGTGATATGGTTTTGTAGCTAGTTGTTGACATATGTTTGTAGTTAGTTTTGTGAGGGTTTGGTTGTCAACATCTTCATCATCAGTTTCGCGAGGGTTTGGGGTGTAAAGAATGATCCATGGTTGTCATCTTCAGGGTTTTTATGTCACATTGTGACAAGTTGTATAAAAGGGTTTTTAGGACAAAAGATGTTGTAAATTCCCGGACCTAAACCCTAAAACATAACCTACACCATGCATTAAAGTACACTTAACCTAAGATCTACAAGACCTAACACCTAAAACCCTAACCTATACCTAAATCCATGTATTCAAAATACATTAAAATGCCATAACCCTAAGTCCTAAACCCATTCGGGCTATTGCAAAACTTGTAAAACATTAAAATACATTACAAATGAAAACATTATAAAAAAAAGCCACAGTCCCTAACCGCAACAGTTAGCTGCGTCGGAACTACGGGCATGTAAACATGTGAGCGTTCACTGAGCGAAGTTTGCATCTAACCGTAGCGGATTATGGAACCCCAGGTATGTAAACATGTGAAAAGGAATGAGTGCAACCATGCAGGTAAGAAAGAGCTCTAGGCAAATAACAATCGCGACATTGGAAATGCAGTTAGGCTAACCACGGGAGCAGTTGTCACATGCGGAGTTGGACAACTGCATCAGTAGCCAGAACCATCGGGTCTAAAGGTCACCATGGCCTTTTGTGGCTAGACCGTAGCCTATTCACATGGATGGTCAACCAACTCTACACAGTTAATCTGACCACTAGCGGTTAAATGTTATTATAAATTCATTTTTTGGGTTTTAGTTAACTTTATAACTATTTTTAATTCAAACACCACGTGACAAGGCACTAAGGTGTCCCTTAGTGGTTAGACCGAGACCACATGGTGGTTCATGCCTAAACTTAGCATCAGAGAGTTCGAATGAACCTTAAGGAATTATAAATACACCAGTTTTCTCATGAAGAAGACATTAGTGGTTTTAAATTTTTATTCGCAGATTCTGGAGGTTATAGGCAGGTTTTGTTTTCAGTGTAACAAGAGCATCCAGAGTCAGAATTGGGAAATGTGACATGAGTTTGAAAGCTATTTCAGAGAGCTTTATCGTAACAGTGACTAGAGGTTCCTTTGTGCACAATTATTCTAGTTAATTTGTTGTGTAATAGACCTCCTCGAATTCAATCCTAATAAAGCAGATGCCCATCTTGAAAGCATACTCGAAAACGTAGTCCATCAGGGACGAACTTCGTAATCAATCTTGTTGTCTAGTATTGATGTGCTTTTGCTGATTTTCACTTCTGTTTGCATCTTGCTTATGTTTCAATTATGTCGTAAATTCATTCCTTTTCAATCAATTTTCACAGTTAAAGCACTTTAAGTTACTATTTGATTCACTGATGGCATTAATCAATTATACTTCAGTTTAACATATGATCTTTTCAGATCATATAATTTGGTATCAGAGTTGGTTGCATTTGTAGAATTTGTTAGTGAATGTTAACCAGGTCAAAGTCGCAACGTGGAGAAGGAATCCTCGAGGAGATTGATCCAGAGATTGGAAAGCGAAGAGTCGCTCATAAGACGACCATGACAGGATCTGATGCAGGTGAAACCCCTGAAACAAAGATGAGCAAGGAACAGTTTCAGTAAGCATTCTTGAGTATGCAGCAGATGTTGGGATAACTTTATGAAGATAAGAAAGCGAGATATGCAGTTACTTCTTCAAGGACATCTAAGAAGGACAAAGGTAAAGGAAAGAATGATAAACCTCCTTCACCTCCATCATCTCCATGATCATCTTTATTCTTCTTCCAGTGCAGAATCTGAAACAAAAAACAAACTTAAGAAAACATCTCTTTTGAAACTTGATGTAAAATCTGAGTTACCTATTTATGATGGCGAAATGAATCCTGAAAAGTTAGATAACTTGATTAAACAATTAGAAGTGTATTGTTGTATTTATAACATTTCTAATGATAAAACGAAAATTCAGTTAGCTAAACTTAGAATAGGGGGAACAAATTTAATCTGGTGGGAAAGTAAAACTAAAATAGATGTAAAGCGGAAAGGTAAAGTCATCTCTTCATGGTCTAAGTTTTTAAAAGCTCTTAGGAAACAATTCTATCCTTTAGGATACATGCAACAAGTTGTTATTTATTAGTAGTACTTGAGGCAAGGTAAAGGGCAGAGTGTTCAGGAGTTTACTCAGGAGTTCAAAAAGAAAGCATTGGCGCTTGGTATTTCATTGGATACATGTGAAACTTTATTAAAATACATCGATAGTTTACATTCATATTTGCAGCATACGTTATTGATGTTTAATCTTGATGATTTTGATGAAGTGTGTGTTCAAGCCAAACATATTGAATCAAGTGGCAGACCATTCAAATTTTCATCGCAATCATCCAAAGAGTTGGAAATAAAAGATTCCAATGACAGTAAAGGGAAGAACAATTTGTTGAGCAACCACATGTAGAGGATCAGGGAATGGAGACACCCACTCATGTAGAGTCTTCTAGAGATGAGAGAAAGTGCACCATAGAGGCTGACAAGTTATTGCATGATGCAAGAGAGAATGTAGGATCACCCACATCACAACATAGGAAGAGGAGGACACTTGAGAGGTATATTGGATACATGGATTTTGTGAGAGGATGTGTTCAAACAGAGCCATCCTCTTTTGAGGAATCGGTGCAACAACAGGTTTGGGTTGATGTCATGGTTGAGGAGTATGACTCCATTGTCAGAAAGGTGTTTGGGATGTGGTACCAAGGCTGACAGGCAAGTCAGTTGTGAGTTCTCGATGGCTTTACAAAGTAAAGAAGGCAACGGATGGTAGTGTGGAGAAACACAAGGCCAGGTTTGTGGCTCGAGGATTTTCTCAAGTGGAGGGGATTGATTATGATGAGACCTCTTCTCCTATTGCAAGGTACTCATCAATCAAATCCATTTTGGCATTGTCAGTGCAGATGGGATGGAATATACATCAGATGGATGTAAAGACAACCTTCCCTAATTGCATGATTGAGGAAGAGGTGTATATTGAACAACTTGAAGGTTTTTTTACCTTCAACTGAGAAACACAAGTGTGTCGACTCAAGAAAGTGGTGTATTTGTTGAAATAAGCGCCCCATGCTTAGTACACCAAGATTGATAGCTACTTCACCGGGTTGGGCTTCACCAAAACTGAAGTGGATATGAACCTTTACCATATTGTGGTTGAAGGTGAATTGTTGATTATTGTTTTATATGTCAACTATTTGATTCTGACAGGTGATGATAAGTTGATTAAGTCTTGTGAAGAGGATCTTGTAAGAGAGTTCGAAATGAAGAACTTGGGGATCATGCACTACTTTCTAGGCATGGAAGTATGGCACAGTGATGAGGAAATTTTTGTCTCTTATGGCAAGTATGCCAACAAGATATTGAAAAGGTTCAATATGGAGAGGAGTAAACCCATGGGGACTCCTCTAGAAGATAACTGGAGGAAGGAGGATGCTACTTCCGGTGAAGTAGTGGAAGCTACTATTTATAGGAAGCTTGTGGGTTCACTCATGTATTTGGTGAACACATGATTAGACATGTGCTATGTAGTTAACTAGCTTAGTCAAGTGATGGTTAAGCCGACCAAGCTCTATTGGAAGGTAGCCAAGCATGTGTTGAGATATCTCGGAGGCACTACTTAGTATGGTTTATGGTACATACGAACAGAGGAAGTGAAGCTTCAAGGCTTCACTGATGCAGATTGGGAAGGGCATCCATCCGACAAGAAGAGAATATCAAGAGGGATATTCAATATTGGGTCAATAGTTGTTTCTTGGTACAATGAGAAACAGAGATTAGTTGCACTCAGTTTAGCAGAAGCAGAGTACATGGCTGATAGTCAAGTATCTTGTGGGGTTATCTAGATGAGGATGATTCTGGTTGGTTTGTTTGGTCAGTAGATGGATCTAAATGTGAGTTACTGTGACAATCACAATTGTATCAAACTCTTTAAAAATCTATTTTTTTATGATCAATCCAAGCATATTGATATCTAGTATTAACATCTTCGATATTGTGTGCAGAGCAGAATTATGTCGTTGGAGTACATTCCCATAGAGGAGCAGGATGCATATATTTCGATAAAGGCATTGTCAAGATGCAAATTCTAGTTTCACAGAGACAGGAATGGGGTATCTGATCATCTATTTCTTGTTGAGAGGGAGTGTTAAAAATAACAACAAGAAATTCCAATTTAATTTGTCATTGAATTAAATTGTGAATTAAATTGTAATTCTATTATCATAGAAACTTGTAATAGTTAATTAAGTTAATTTGGCTTAATTTCCTTAGGAAATTCGAGTTGGAATTCTATCTAGAGTCATGTAGAGTGATTCCTAAATTTTAGGGGCTGAGGTTGAGTTCTTTGGAGTTGTAATTAGATAACCCAGTCCAACTGAGTTATAGCCAGTTAAACTAGTTCTAATTATTGGAGGAACTATTAGAGGTCTAGTAATGGAGTAGTTCACAAGTGCATCACGAGTACCACACCAGTTAACTAAATATTCACTCACAAATAATTCATGCATGTAAGTTTAGATGAAGACCCATTTGAGATTAGAGTTCAGGGACATTGTACTATCAATTGTATAATTTTATGAGTTGTAAAGATGGTGCATGCAATCAGTTAAGGACCTATGTTTGGATTGTGTAGTTATGGAGAGTTGATTTCCCTATTAAATACGGGTTGATTCCTCTAGGAATTGCACAAGGAAGTAGGGGCTTGGTAGGTAGAAGAATTGGGTAAGAGTTGGCTTGATTTGGCTTGTGAGGCATCGAGTTAGATTTTACTAGCGCAAGAATTGTTCATGAGGAACAAGCATTGTATTTTCTTCTCATATATTATAGTTAATGGAATATAGATCATCAGAGTTTTTAGTAGTTCCTTTCCCCAGATAAATATTTTGTTATGTGTGATTGATATTCTTCCTCTTTTTTCTTATTGTTTTCATCGATCAATTTTGGTTTCCATTGAAGAGTAGAGGACATTCTTGTCTTGTTCTTTAGCATATCACATAAGTTGTTGAATATACAAGAAAATCTACAATTTGATTCCTCTCGGTGCTTAATAGATTCAGAGTTAAATGGATCTAGGTTAGTTTGATATATTTAAGCTAGGTAGTTAATACAATCTACTTGAAGCTCCATTATTAGACTGTAAAACCTAATAAGTTCCTCTATTACACCATAAAAACCGATAAGAATATACACCTCTATTTTTGCAGGAGTTGAGGATATTAACTCTCCTTGGTGTAATTTTATTTTGAATGTTATCATTAAATCTCCTAAATAAAACTCAATAAAAATTGCATCTAAACTAATTCCTTATGTACATTTGAGAGACATATTCCAGTGATTTTTCATGTGGAGGTTAAGACCAATGGTTGACACAATCTAGACAAAGCAACTCCAATAAATTTTAATGCGGACAAATTTTTTTACACAAAATGTAGGAATGCATGCATCATATTTTGCATTTTTCGTGCTCATACTTCTCTTCACATTGAAGAGTAAGATTTCAAACATTAAAAATAAAATGAATAACATATAAAAAAACAAAGAATCTTTTGAAGGTTATGTAAGAAAGGGAGAAATGGTGTTTTTCCCAAGTTTGACCTAGAAGACATGCATCCATAGAGTTATAAAGGCTTTGTGTAATATGCCTTTATTGAGTGGTTTTCTTTGCCAAATCATATATCAAAATTTCTCAGGGTTATGATATTTGTTGTGGAAATTAGGATTTATTTTGACCTAAGTAAAAGATTTATTGCAATGAAAATCTCACATTAGTGAATAATACCTTTAAATAAGCTGCATTAGAGAAGAATACCACAACCAAAACCATGGTTTGTGAAAACCTAGAGACCTCCATTCATAAATTTACTATTTTATCTCAATTTTATTTTAATTATTTTATTAATTTATATTTTATTTTGTTGTTGTTGTTGTTGTTTTTCTTTAGTTTATTTTTTACATAATTTGACCATTAAAGAATAATACCATGGATGACAAGGGGAAAACCATGGGATGTGAAAAACTTGGAGCCCAAAAAACCTTCATCCTATAAATTTCTATTTTATCTCAATTTTTATTAAAATTATTAATTATTAATTGTTTTATGTAATTTTCCCATTAGAAAAGAAAACCATGGGTTGCGAAAAAGCAATACACTAAAAGCCCCCATTAAATTTACTATTTTATCTCAATTTTGTTTTAATTATTCATTATTTATTTTATTTATTTTAAATTTTATTTTATTTTATTTGATGTAATTTTACCAAGTTAAAATGTTTACATAACATAACATATGTATATTTCCTAACATTTAAAAAATATCTACATATTTAACTCCTACACATCTAACATCTAATGCAGTACACATCTAACACCTACACATCTACCCAATATTGCGTTGTAGAGTGCCTCTCGGTGAAAAAATAATAAAAATTAACTAAATTATCTTTATTCTAAATTATTAGCCTATAGGGTTTTGAATTGATGAAAAAGGGTGTATTGTTAAGTCACTCATTACTTACCTGTTTAAATGTCCTATGGGTAGGCAACAAAAGAAAAAAAAAAAAAACTTTATTTTAAATTATCACACATTTTTTAATTAATCAATTTAATTAAAAGGGTAAAAGTGCATAACTCCTTTGAGATAACCCTAACGTTTAATGTATAACTCTTAGTAAGAATATTCTAGAATATTCAATGGAGGTTAAACATTTACCATCTACCTAATAATTATTAATAATTAAATTAAAATTTTGAAAGCCCTATTTCAAAATAGACATGCATATGCCAATCCACATAATTAATTTGATGAGGTAATTTAGTCATTTTGTTAAGTTCAATAATGATTGTTTTAGGTTTACATTTTTGGTGGGTAAGGGCTTTGTTTCCATTGATTTTGATGTAATGAAGTCTTCAAATGCATTTTAATATTCCATTGTAATGTGTATGTAGTTGAGCATTATGTTTACTTGCCCATCTTGACTGTGTTTGGTCAAGGATATTAATAGATCTAGTAGGTTCACTTGGCCATCTTTCAAGGGTTTGGTTAAGGATATTAATAATTCTATTACTCATGGCCAACAGACATCTTACAATGGATTCATAAAGTCAATAAATAAATAGGTTATTTTTAGGTTATTTACATCAAATACTATAGGACTCATCAAGTCAAATAAGTTATATTACATTAGTAATATGGAAAAAAACATGGTTTACCCCAACACTGGCTATAGATTGTTCACAATAAACCCATCAATTATCTTATCAAAATAACTTTATAATGACCTCACATTTAACCTAACAAATTTTAGATAATTTTGACTCAATTTGGTTATGGATAGAAAAAATATTTGAGTCTTGGTAAACTCATAGTATAATGGAGTCATCAGAGCTACAACAAATTGACTCTTCAATTATTCACATTTATATGTTAATTTGGGTACATGAGCTTGCGAAATACACTACACTGTATGTGCCATGAGATTAGCTTTCAATATTTATGCATAACTTAAATGAATTGGAAACTTCAAAAAGAAATTAGATTATATTTATGAGATCTTGGTAAGCACATGCACATGTTTTTTTCTCAAAGACTTTATCTAGTAAAAACATCAAATGGAGAATTGAATTGTCAAGAGATTCAAAGTAAATCGATTCTAAACTATTTAAGCTCTTGAAATTCTATGTTATTAATCATAAAAGAAAATGCTAGTCTATTTTAATTAAAATCAAATGTAGTTTATTATGTTTGAAATCAAAACTAATCTATTAAATTCAAAGGCAATCCTAATCTATCAAATTCAAAAATAAATTTTAATATATGAATTAAAGGCAATGCTAATCTATGAGACTTGAAAAATAAACCTCGATTATCATTATTGTGGAATAGATATAGAAAGAAGGAATAACGAATCTTATGATGAATGAACTTGAACTAGAGAAAATCATAATCTATTAAACATAAATCTGAGACTAAGCTAGAAAAAGAAAGGCAAAGTAAATCCTTTTGTTTGTTTTTGGTCTTTTAATAAGCATTTGTCCTATAGGAAAAACAGAGGCAAACAAGTAAACAGAATGAAATGAATTCAATCTAAAGCAACAACGCATTAAAATGAAATAGAGTTTTTATTTAAGTGTAGAGCAAAAAGAAATTAAATGAAAAAATTGAAAACATCTACACTATTCTCATAGATCTCCAGGGGGGGCCTCCTAAGGATTGTGAGGTGTTGAAAATTCAAATCAAGAGAAGAGAATTGTCAGTTAACAATTACATGAACACCATGGACAGAGTTTGTATTATTTGCAGTGTGTAAATAGAGTTTTCACAATAATAACTTTCAAAAATAATTACAACTTCAGACCTAAGTCGAATAAATTTAAAATAACCTCCTTTATCAAATATATTACAATGTTTGATAGATTTCTGAAGTAACGAGAAACTCATAATTTCATTGCATGAATTATAGCCATGAGATCTCAACAAATAAATTTGAGAATAAAATCAAATATGTTTTGAAGGATTTTAGGATAAAAGATGAGCCCATATCTGTTTGTAATGATCTTCTTGCCATGAATTTTCTAAAGAACAACTTATTCTCGCCTCTTTGTTGACTCTGCATTAAATGATCAATTGAAAAACCGTTTATCCACGTAATATGCAAAACAAGGTACCAAAGGTGATCCAAAATGGATTTTGGATAGACTCCTAAGTCTAGGTGTTCCTCGCAGAGGAAAAATGAAAGCCTAATGAAGTTCATGGAAATAACCCCATTGCAGAGACTTGAATGGGAAAAAATGGACATAGGATGCAAAAGTTATCACAGAAAGAAGATGCCCTTTGTTCTTTGTAAAAAGAGGCAAATCTTCTTAAAAATGGCCTAAAAGGCTTTATGAATAAAAAATGCATCAGAGGAGGTTCAAGGTTGATCTGATAATCACCTGATGAGTGGCCTCAGTTAAATATTTATTAAATGAAGGTATTACAGACTCATATGTTGGTGTGTGTCTATGTTATTTAAGCAACGAATCGATCAGATTGCAAATACACAGACACTTGAAATGGAAAACAACAGAGAAATACAGTAAGCAAATACAAGAACACAAAAAATTAATAAGGAGTTCACCCTATCCTCCGGGGCTACATCTCTGTTCCAACTTTTAGTGGTGGCCTTCTTTTATTTTGTCTTGAAGCAGAGAAGTACAATGAAGGAGCTCAATGTGAGTCTCCTGAAACAGAATTTGCTTGGCAGGGTGGTTCTTGGATGCCCCAAGCCACTAGAGTACACAGACTCTTTTCCTTACCAGCCCTTTGTGACCTTCTGGTGTACAATGGAGAGAGCCCAATGTGGTGCTCAGTCCGGACATATCCTCTCTGGGATAGCTTGAATCCCTCAAGCTCTCTGGTGCTCGATGCTACCTTCGGTCAGCTCGACCCTCTGTCTTCCATTTTGTTGTTGCTTCACTGTCTTTCTTCTCTCTGTTCTTCCTTTCTGTGTTCCATCCTCCTCTCAGGGTTTTGGTTGTTGTTCTCTCTCTGTCTTTGTTATGTTCTCTATTCATGGCTTAAAACCATTTTTACCCATGGCTCTTTGTTTCCTCTTCCACTTCCCGTCGAATTGCCTACTACAGCTTCGCTTGGAGTTCCCTATTCGGCGTCATCATTAGGTTCACAGGGAGTGGACACATGTCCTCCTGTAGTTGCACCAATTCGCTTCGTCGGTTCGGTTTTTTTCTGTTACGTTGTGGAATGAGTCTTCTACCACCTTGGTAGTCAAATTAGACATCAAATATTTACAAAATGTGGCTTAATCCCCCGTCAATTCCGCTTTCCCATTGTGCGCAATCTCAACTATTAGATCTGGAGCCCCCAGATCTGACATCATTCGCTCGTCCCGCACGGTTGACTTGCTCGACTGTTAATGCGTGATGAGCAGCGGTTTTCTCTCTCCTCCGCTTGCCATGCGTCGACTATTGAGTGGGATTGCTCATTTTCCTTCGAAACAGCTTACCACCCATGGACGCCCCTGATCAATACCACCGGTTTTCAAAGCGGGTCCCACCTTTCGCGCTTTAGGCTTTATCCCACGGTTTTCCTGTCTCTCATGCGATCGAGCGCTCAGGGCTTCTCCAATTTGGGGCTTTTCGCCCAGCGATGCGCGATTAGCGCTAAGCGTTAATCGCGCTTCAAAAACCTCCTTTGTTTCCCAATTCGGGCATCCCAGGGGCTAAATTCGCCTCTCGCATAGTCTCCATGGGCCTCGGTCAGTGTGCTTTGACCGAGGTCCTCGTTGTTCCACGCTGGCTACCATTGCCACTGGTTTAGAGGTGTTTTTGATCGTTGTTGTAAATTCTTTGAAGTCTGTCTCGACCTGGTACAACCATCGCTTTTTTCAATTATTCTTTATGGATCTAATTCGGATCATGACTTTCCCACTGAAAAGCTTTTGGACCACCAAAAGTTGGTTTTCTTTCAAGAATCGACTAAGTGAGGGTACTGTTGTCTCACTTGCCCAATCTCAATCCACTTTGTACTTCTTGGTTTTGATCCTTTGAGTCCAATTCTGAGGTACTCAACATCTCCTTTGCGCATCATCCTCACCTTCGTGTCCAAGACTGTGTCTTCCTACAATTCATTAAGATATTCGGTAGCAAGTCATTAATAGAAGGCCATTGACTTTGCTCTTCAGGATCCTCAATCATTGAAGGTTCAAACAATCTCAAGCAATCTGCATTTACGACTGAGTAGATGTGCATGTAATCTGGTGGATCAAGGCAAAAAGCATTTTCACCAATCTTCTCAAGTATCCTAAAAGGTCCATACCTGATAGGCTTTAAGTTTTTACCTTCACTTTGCATCCTGTCATCACTGATATACAGCCAGACCTAGTCTCCAACTTGAAAACTATGCTCCATCCGATGCTTGTCATGCCTAGCCTTGTATTTGGCTTGACTCTTTTCCAGTTGTTCCTGTACTACCTGGTGGATCTCCTAGATCTATTCAATGAACCTAGTTGCCTTGTCCACATCACTGTGTCCATAAACGGTGGTATCTTTACCAAAGACAAAATCCAAAGGAGACCTTGGTATGAAACCAAAACAGGTCTCAAAAGGAGATCTCTGTGTAGAAGAGTGTTTTTCTCTGTTGTAAGCATGTTGCACATAACACAAATGTTCATCCCAAAGCTTAGGATGCTTGCTGCAATATCCCTTGAGTAACTGGATCACTATCTTGTTAACTACTTCTGTCTGGCCATCGGTTTGTGGATGAAAAGCTGTGTGTTTCTTTAGTTGGGTTTCCATCAATTCCCACAGACTTGACCAAAACTTCCCCACAAATCAAGTGTCTCGATTAGATACAATAGAAGTGGGTAATCCAAAATGAACCCATACATGTTCAAAGAATAGTATTGTAGTTTGTTCAGCTATAATTTATTTATTACAAGGTATCAAAATACACATTTTGCTGAAACTATCCATAACCACATACAGATAATCATGACCTTTTCTAGAATTAGGTAGTCCTCCAACAAAATCCATGGAAACACTTTCCCAAGGATGAGAAGGAACTGGTAGGGGAGTGTACAAGCCTAGTTTTATATTGATGGTTTTGCTCTTAGCACACATAGTACACACTCTTACATATCTAGAAATTGTCTCATTCATTTTTGGCCAATAACAAAATCTTCGCAGCTGTGCAACTATTTTACTTACCCAAAAGTGACCCAATATCAGAGAAGTGTGTGCCTCTCTAATTATCTTTACTCAGTTTGTGGAATGCAGAGTTTCCCACAATGATATAAGAGTTGGTCCTTCACATGACAGTCCAATTCTTCTACCTTTTTGTCTTGACTCAAAGTTGCATATACATCTTTAAAGTCTATATCTTGAGCATATTGCTCAATTTAGTTTTCATATAGTACAGAATTATGCTTAAGTATAGTAGATGCATTTATAATGGGTCTAGATAACATGTTTGCAACTTTGTTATGTATGCCCTTTTTATATCTGATGACTAAATGAAACTATTGTAGAAAACCCATCCA
>APFE030814132.1:0-10422 GCA_000404065.3 Pinus taeda | reverse complement strand
TACCATGGACCGAAAAACCATCGCGTCCAAAACTGTGGACCGAAAACCATAGGTAGGTTCGCCCAACCTAATATAGGGTCCAAAAAAAAAAATTTCTCGGGGGGCTGCCCCGAACCTCGTAGAGGGGGGCTACCCGCCGCCCTCAAACCCCCCGGATAGCGGGGGCTGCCGCCCCCCCTGTGACCCCCCGCTGCGCAATCGGCGCGGCAAAGGGGGGGCTCCGCCCCCCCTCTAACCCCTCGGTTCACTACGGAGGTTAGTCGTGGAAAGAATATAACACAACCCAACACTGGAACCATCACAATCAATGAAAACCCCTTGTCGAAGCCTTAAGAAGAATGTTAATGAAATGGTTCAAATGCTAGAACCATCTTCATGTCCAATGTCACAATGCAAGGTAAGATTATATTTATATATACCCTTATAATTTTATCATATTTTTACATTTAATTCTATTTGAGTCATACTTATATCTATGTATAATCTAATGTTCAGAGTAATGAATATACCTCTCCTAAAACACCTTTGCACATGTATGATGGTGGACATGATACTATGCAAAAATCACATTCTCCTCAACCATTGCGACATTCACCTAGACTTCAAGATAAATTAAGAGAGGTAAGTTATATACTACATATCTTAGCTCATAATAACATTGACATATTTTTTTATGACTAGTTAATGCATTTTCTTTTCATATTCGTTACATGTTCCCCATATTCTCATTATATCTATATAGATTTTGATATTTATTGATAGTTAGTCAATGCATTGTCTTTTCATATTCATTACATGGTTTGCATATTTTCATTATATCTATATGGATTTTGATATTTATTGATAATTTTTTAATTTCCACAGAAAACAAAAAAGATAAATGTTGATGCTATGGTTAAAAGGACCAAAATCACGCCAAAGGACTTGAAAGCACGTGGGTTCAAGTCACGCAAACAATACATAAAGCATATATGCTCAACTAGCATTGCTCTCACTAAACCCACTATGTTTTCTACTTTGAAGGCTAAACATTCCAGCAAGTTTAAATGACTTAGGCTACAATAATATAACTTTAGCCATTGCTTTGTCTATAAAGGGGCTACAAGGACAGTTTCAATGTATTAACTTTATTTTATTACATTGTTGATCATAGTTTTACTTCACAATAAGGTACAACAATGTCTCTTACATGTAATCTCTGTATTCTTTGGACTTTTCAATACATAATTGTTTTTCCCAAAAATTGTTTCTAGGTGCTAAGTATGTCTTTAAAGATACAGGGGGTTAGTGAGGCTGCTCTGCTCATTGCCTATTTAGTATATGTTGATTTAGAATTTCCATTTCATATTTAGCTGGCAGGATGCAGGGTGAGCTGAACTTATTCAGATTGTAGATTTCAAAATATTTCCACATTCAATGCATAGCAGTGAGGTTAACTTATGGAATTTCAGTATATTTTTGGAATATGCAACCAATTAATCTGGTTACTTCCAATTAAATTTTAAAGTATTTTGAAAATGTACACAATAAAGATAACCCCAACTTCTGAACTTCTCTTTTAAAATTGAAATATTATCTATTCTCACTCTTGTTTATGTATTCATATAGATTTCATTTATTTGAATTTTATTATATTTCTAGTACAAAAGAATCTATCCAGGATGCTTCTGGTTCAGTTGCTTTATGAGGTTGTTTTTTCATGTTCATATATTCTATTAATATGTTGGATGTTGGTTGTCATTCAATTGGACCAGCTTCATGGCAGTGGGTGCGATGATATTGATAAAAGAATCAGAAAAGAAAGATTTACATGATATTGATAAAAGAATCACAAAATAAAGAATTATTTTAATAAGTGGATAAATTTATTTTAAAAATTAAATTTTTAAATAAAAATAAAAATTAATGTAGATGGACCTTTTAAATATAAAATTTTAATTCTATTATGTTTCGACATGTTGTCTTTTTATGTCTATGATTACAGGTTCTTACTGTAAACTTCTTTATTGTCTTTTGGGCTTCACTGTTTCTACCACTCTGCGAACAATTATCCACTCTTTTTATGTCTATGATTACAGATTTTTACTGCCAACATCTTTATGATCTTTTGGGCTGCACTGTTTGTACCACTGTACGAACAGTTACCAACCGTTTCTTTTCTGTTGTTTTGTATCTTTTGTTCATAGATCTCACTTTTTCGCTATGTGAACTTTTTTTTGCTAAAAGGTTGTTATTTATGGGGTCGTTAACTAATATATATATATATATATATATATATATATATATATATATATATATATTATATATATATATATATAATGTAATTTTCAATGATATTATATAAATGATTTTTTTTTCACAAAAAAATTGGAGCAAAATGTATTTCGGTACCAAATATTAATTGAAACTAATTTAATATTAAAAAATTTAAAGAATAATTTATTAATTGACATACTTAGTATAGCGTTAGAATTTTGGTAGTATGAAATTTCATATCTTTAAATAATATCTTCAACATATATTTACAGAAATTGATGCCGGTGGTTATGAAAAATGATTTATCAAATTTTCAAATGGTAAATAATTATTTAGCATTTTATTTTTATGTTTGAAAAATATATAAAGAAACACTTCAAGATCTCATCATTTACAGAAATTGATGATGGTAGTAATGAAAAATGATTTATCAAACTTTCAAATAGGAAATAATTATTTAGAATTTTTTATTATTTTATTTCTGTATTTGAAAAACATATAAAGAAACACTTTAAGGTCTTATTTTTATTATTATTTAAAAGGTCAAAAAATTGGTAATACAAAAAATAATTTGAATATTGTTTTTGGGGCATGTGGGATTGATGAACTATACTACTTTCTCATAAAGTCAGATAAATCTCTATGGATAAAAATTGTTATATATAATATATATATATATATATTATATATATATATATATATATATATATAATCTTTTTTATTAATATTATTAATAATAATAATTTAAAATAATGTCATAATTTAGTTATTTTTTATGGATTTTTAAATTTTAGCAACATTCAATGTATTATGATGAAGTGTTTTGATATCTAGTATATATTCATGCCTCTCTCCATTTACCCAACATTTCATTTATATTGTTGCCTTAGCTTACATCTAATATGAGTATAAACTAGAGAGTTTAAGAGAAAGCACTCTCAATCCTCATAATGTAAAAAATGTGATAAACCTTTCATTAATGTTTTGGAAATTGAACAATATGAAACTCATAAAAATTGGAAGTTATTTTAGCCATGCTTATCTTATTTTTACACTTTAGGTTTAATATTAAGTCTTTATATGTGGATTATCCAAAAATATTTTAAAAATTAATATCTATGTTAATAATCAAGATAACCAACTTAATAATAATATTTACTATATAAAGTCTCAAAAGTAATTTCTTTTTAGCACATTACTTTGATCAACAATTGGGATCAATTTTCATCTCCTCTCTGTAAATCAAACCATGGGTATTTGAACCTTGGATTTATTAGTCACAAGTGACTAACATTACGTGGATCACCAATTGGGATGACCCCTTGAGACTATAAAGGTTAAACCCTAGAATCTTCTAGCCACGAGGCCAATAAACAAGATTCAAAGTCATTGCAACAATATACTCAACATGAGCTCAACATATCATTTACAATAATTAAACTTTTGTGGAGAGAATAACAAAAATTTCTCTCAACCACTCAAAATAAACTTAACTGGGCCAAAACAACTATTATTGTTATATGATTCATTTCATTCATTTTAAAGTTACTTTTTCATTTTTATCAACATCATCTTATTAAATAAATTATTCAGAAATTTATATCTTCTTGCAACTCATTGAGATATTAGGGCAACAGATCATCAATAGAAGGAAACTAACTTTTCTCTTCAAGATATTCAACCAATGAAGGTTCAAATAGTCTCAAGTTCTCTCCATTAACTACTGAATAGATGTGCATGTAAGCTGGCAAATCAAGGTGAAAAGCATTCTCACCAATTTTCTCAAGTATCTTGAAAGGCCCATACCTTATTGGCTTCAACTTCTTACCTTCACCTTGCATTCTATCCTTGTTGATGTACAACCAAACTTGATAACCAACTTCGAAGCTATGCTCAATTCGATGCTTATCATGCCTTTCCTTGTACTTGGCTTGGCTCTTTTCTAGCTGTTCCTACATTGCCTGGTCCACATCACCGTGTCCATCAACTGCTATGTCTTTACCAAAGACAAATTCCAAGGGAGACCTTGGTAAAAAACCAAAACAAGTCTCAAAAGAAGATCTCTGTGTAGAAGAATGTTTGGCATGGTTGTAAGCATGTTGGACATAACATAAATGTTCATCCAAAAGCTTGGGATGCTTGCTGCAATAGCCTCTAAGCAACTGGATCACTGTCCTACTGACCACCTCTATTTGGCCATCTATTTGTGGATGGAATTTTGTTCTCTTCTTCAATCTGGTGTTCATTAACTACCATAGACTTGACCAAAACTTCCCAACAAATCTGGAATCTCGATCAAATACAATAGAAGTGGGTAACCCAAAATAAACCCATTGAAAGAACAACTTTGTTGTTTGTTCAGCTGTAATCTGCTTGTTACAAGGTATTAAAATACACATTTTGTTGAACCTATCCACAATAACATATAAATAGTCATGACCTTTTCTAGACTTTGGCAGTCCCCCAATAAAGTCCATGGATACACTTTCCCAAGGATGAGAAGGAACTGGAAGTGGAGTGTACAAGCCTAGTTTTCCATTGCTAGGCTTGCTTTTAGCACATATGGTACACCCTTTAATATATCTAGAAAAAGTTTCATGCATTCTTGGCCAATATCATAATCTTTGCAGTTGTGCAACTATTTTACTTACACCAGAATGACCTGATATTAGAGAAGTGCGTGTTTCTCGGATTATATTAATTCTTTCAGTTTGAGGAATGCATACCTTTCCTAAATGATATAAGAGTTGGTCCTTAACATGATAATCCAATTCTTCTACTTGTTTTCCATAACTTAAAATTGCATATACATCCTTAAAATCTACATCTTGAGCATATTGTTCAATGTAGCTTTCATGCAATACTGAATTATGCTTAAGTATAGTAGATGCATTTATAATTGGTCTGGATAACATATATGCAACCTTATTGTGTTTGTGTTTCTTATATCTGATGACAAGATGAAACTGTTGTAGAAAACCCATCCGCCTATAGTCTCTTGATTGTTGCAATTTAGTTTGTGAGTGTAAATATTGAAGTGGTTGATGATCAATATGTATAACTGTTTCTATCCCCATTAGGTAATGCTTCCGCTTTTTCACACTCTATAATAATACATACAATTCTTTATCATATGTGGGATAATTAACTACTTCAGAATTAAATGTCTAGCATCATAGCCTTCAAATACATTGGTTTTATCAGGGGTCTTTTCCTTTACAACCATTAGTAAAAATTGCTTGCATGAAGTTACAATTCTTTTCATCTGCCCCAAGTTAATGAGAGTGTAGTTATTTTTGAGCTGATGAGCTCTTACAATATATTCTATTCCATCTTTTATGAGTTGATACTTATTTTCAGTTCTATAGAAAATGGCTTTTCTATCATACGAGTAAGGACTTCCTAGAACAATACCACATATATCCAAAGGAACTATATCTAACTCAATCTCATCTACAAAATCCGACCCAAAAGCAAACCTAAGTTTACATTGTCCGGACACTTGTAGCTTTGCTTTATCACATACCCAACCTAATGGATATGGCTTCTTGTGAGGTGTGGTTAGTAGTCCCAACTTCTTTACTCCGTGTTAATTAAAAGAAAAAAATTACAATTTTCCCATAATCTTCATTTAGTAAAAATGAAACTTCACATATGGAATCTTCCAAACTTTATACACGATAGCCAAGAAAATAATGTTAAAGTTATATGTTTCACTTAACTTCCTTATAATTGTTTTTAGAGATTATAACACTTCAAGAAAGTGACATTGTTTTTAGTAATTATAACATTTCAAGAAAGTGAAGAATTAAGATGTTTTGATTATTATCATTATTATTGCATGAATAATATTTAATGTCTATGAGATTAACAAATAGTTTATAAGATCACTTAAAAATAATTAATACATGAACGATATCTAAAAAAAAACTAATTACATTTTTTTAATTTTCCCATAATGTTCATTAGTGAAAATGAAACGTCACATATGGAATCCTACAAACTTTAGATACGGTGGCGAAGGAAACAATGTGAAAGTTATATGTTTCACTTAACTTCCCTACAATTGTTTTTAGCGATTATAACACTTCAAGAAAGTGAAGGATCAAGATGGCTCTATTATTATTATTATTATTAGTGCATGAATAATATTTTAACATTTATCAGATTAAAAAATAGTTTATGAGATCACTTACAAATAACTAATGCATTTGCAATTAATTAATACATGAACATATTTAAAAAAAAAAACTAAGTACATTTTTTTTATAATTTTCCCATAATATTTATTTAGTGAAAATGAAACTTCACACATGGAATTCTACAAACTTTACATACAATAGCTAAAGAGACAATGAGAAAGTTATATGTTTCACTTAACTTCTTTATAAAAAAATTTTGTGATTATAACACTTCAAGAAAGTGAAAGATTAAGATGACTCTATTATTATTAGTAGTACATGAATAACATTTTAAGGTTTACAGATGGATTAAAAAATAAATTATTAGATCACATAAAAATAATGAACGATATTTTGCACCCCCGCCGGATTAAAAAATAATCTATAAGAACACCTAAAAATACTCTATTATTGCAATAACCTGACATTAAATAAATATACAATTAGCAATTTTAATTAAACTTAAAAGACTTGAATGCTTGATCAAAGGGTATGGGTCATGACCATCCATACATAAAATGATTTCATTGCAACTTCCTCGTCGCTTAAATTTGGTTGTACAACTAATTCGGTTTATATGAGACTTTTGAGATCCATATTGTAGAGAAATGTCTTTCGAATTAATGACATCATTAAGATTTAGTCGACGTTTCGAACCAACTAATGTGGTTCATCATCAGGATAAGGTGAAAAAATCATAAAATCTTTAAGAATAAATAGCAGTGATGCATCATAGCCCAGGGTTAGTTTCCACGGTGAATTCTATGAGAAAACATGTGATGTTGCGATGGGTTCCCCTCTTTCCCCTATTGTTGCTAACTTATTTATGGAAGATTTTGAGTCCAAGGCTTTATCCTCAGTTCAATTTCGCCCTAAGAAGTGGATGATGTTTGTTGATGACACTTGCATCATCTGGCCCCATGGTCGTGAGAAGTTGGATCTATTTCTATACCACCTTAATCTGAATCCATCAAGTTCATGATGGAAGTTGAGGTGGATGGATGCTTTCCTTTCCTTGACATTCTCCCCTCATGAATGAATGATGGTTTCGTTTCTCACCAAGTTTTTCGCAAAAAAAACTCACACGAAACAATACCTTCATGCTAGCTCTCATCATTTTCCTACTAAAAAATTTGGTGTTCTCAGCCCCTTGGCTACCTGGGCTTTGAGAATCTCTGATGAAAACCACCTAGAACAGGAGAAATCTCATCTCCTTGAAGTTTTTAAAATTAATGGGTACAACAAAACTCATAGCCTCAAGACATTTCAAAGAGCCTGTAAAGGACCTTTTGTTGATCATATCTGGAAGGTTCATCTCCCATTTATTCAAGGGACCATAGATAGGATTACCCATATCCTTAGAAGGAATAATGCATCATCCTCGTTCAAACCTTTGAGGACCATTAAAAATTCTCTTGGTTCGGTTAAGGACCCTATCGACCCGAATGACATGAAAGGAGTTTACCTTGTTCCATGCTCCTGCAATGTTCCTTATATTGGAGAAACGGGTCAATGAATTAACCAGAGGATCCATGAGCATGCTGCAAACATAAGACACATTCGTTCCCGCTCTTCGACTCTGGCTGAGCATGCAGAAGAATCGAGACACCGTATTTGTATTGAGGATTCTAGAATCATTGCTAGGGTTGATCATTTCCACCATAGGAAGCTTAGGGAGGCAATCGAAATTGAAAGGAATGCGAGAAATGTCAACAGAGACAATGGTTGGAAATTGAGTAAGAGTTGGATTCGAGCCCTCTCCTTATGATCCTTCTGTCTCTGTCTTCCTATCCCTTTTAGAATATTTTGAATCCTACTCTTAACCTTATAGAGTAATTATTAATTAAAATTATATAACAACTATTTTTATTTAATCTCCCATCCTCTTTTTATTAAAGAATTTATTCTAACTTTCTTAACAACTTATTATGATCATTTATCATAACAACTAATTTATAACTATATTTAAAATAACTAAAATATTAAATAATACCATTCTAACTTTTTAGAATTTCTATTTACTTATTTAATTATCTCCACCTGGTAGTTTTCAATAGCTAGTTTTTCAACGGCTAGGGCTATGATGTCGGCAAAGGTTATGATGCATCGCTGCTATTCATTCTTAAACGACTCTCATTAAGCTATGATGCATGTATGCTATTTATTAGTCGACAAGGGTTATAAGCTATGATGCATAACCTTGAGCTATGATCCATCTCTGCTATTTATTCTTAATTCTTAAATAGCTCTAATTCTTAAATAGCTAACCTTGAGCTATGATGCATCTCTGCTATTTATTTTTAATGATTGTATGATTTCTTCTAAATCACATTAGTTGGTTCTAAACTTCCACCAAATCTTTAATTATCTGATTAATCAGTAAAACATTTATCTAAATTTAATTTGGTTCTCACACGCGGGCACCAAAGCAAAAATGGAAAAGGAAGCTGCTGATTTTGACTGGAACGATTTTCCTGAAGATTTGGAAAGGAATATATTTGCATGGTTACCCGCGGAATTTGTCTACAGGTATCGGGGAGTGTGCCAAGAATGGAACGCTATCCTTTCATCTAAATACTTCTTAACCAGTATATGGGCAGAGACACCCATCAACAAGCAGCCATGTTTGCTACTCTGCTCTTCGAGAGCGGAAATTCCTTGTTTGGCTTTCGACTTCTACAAATGGACATGGAAACACTGCTTCTCCCTTGGTTTCCTAACAGAGGAACTAGGTCCCCGCGTCGGCGCCGTTGAAGTCACCTGTAGATCATCAGCGGCAGGCTTACTCTTGGTGAACTTCAAGATCTTTCTACAAACGTATGTGCACCCCGATATTCGCGTTTGCAATCCTTATACGGGGACTTCAATCGAGCTTGCCCCCATGTCATTGATAACGACCATTATCGATAAGTCAATCGTGGTTGATGGCGAAGGGCAACCGGAAAACATTTTTAAAGTGGTGGTGTTGGGGCAAGCCGGCAGGGCGGCAGGATGTTTAGTGGAACTCTACGATTCCAGTGAAATGACATGGAATATCGCGGGACGTCTGCCGCCTGAATTGAGATTCTTCGAGGTACAGAATTTTACAGTCAAACGCCGTATGGTTTATTGCGATGGTGCGTTCTACATTTTAGGGCACCTTCCTCAGGAACCGTTGGGTATAGTGGGTTTCAGCATGCCGTCAAATGTTACTAGAGACGCAGAAACGCCGGTGCCCCTACTTCTTGCGCCCTTCCCTGAAGAGCTGCTTAATGATCGCCTCTCCTCACCTCGGCTTGTCACATGCGGGTCGCGGCTACTCGTCGTTGCAGCGATGAGAGAAGGGATTCGTATTTGGGAGTTTGAGAGTGACCACCGCCGCGCCCCAATCGGTTCATTGCCCTGGACGTGGAAGGAGATCGCAAGGGTGCCTGAATCGATATGGGAGGACTTTAAGACTATAAGGTTGGAGGAGAGTGGGAGACCCCAGTGGGAGGATTTTAGGATTAACGTTTTGCCCAGCATGCAAGAATGCTTTGATTGCATAGGGGTAGAGGATCACCTCTGCCTCTTACCATGGTGGAACTGTTACATTGGCAAACTAGAACCAGAAGTAGCGCTTGTTTATAATTTAAGGACAGGTACATGGAGGTGGACTACTCCATCTCCAACGGAAGGCAGGCATCCGCTCAGGGTCCTGCATGGCATGGCTTTTAAACCGTTTTGATTTGTGAAAAAGTCTATGTTACCTTTTTGAATTGCGACTCATTCAATTTTTTAAAGCCTCAGTTTAATAAGGTTTCCAATTTTTCTTTAAAATTAAAATTATATAATTTTTAGCTCGATTTTAATAAAATTGGGCAGTTTCAAGTTTTTTGGTAGTTTTTGAAGGTGCTAATTAATCCATAACTGCTGCTGCCAGATTTTTTGAAAAGAATAATGGCTAGATTGTTAGCATTTTTTTTGTTGGCTTTTTTAATTTTATGATTGATATATATATATATAT
>APFE030814127.1:0-12811 GCA_000404065.3 Pinus taeda | reverse complement strand
CAACTTGCATTTATGAGAATCACTTCCTTAGACATGATCGATGCCTTGTCTTTGTTAATCAAATGATAAATATTCTTTTCTAATACAGGATGAAGGTTTATCTCGTCAACTTCTCTCAGAAAATTGTCAATAATGGAACTCATTTTCCATGTAACTAGTGCTTCATCTTAGGACACAAAAACAAAAGTTTCGATAATTTGTCGCATATTTTTCAAGTCAAGTGGACTGGTATAAATCATAATATATGGGGTTCATTCTAAAAACTTCCACAATCATTTATACATACACAGAGTCAATTCTTCTAAATTAGATTTGTTAACTTCGTTATAACCAACCTAGATCCATCTTAATTTTGCATCTATCAAGCGCCCCGAGGGATTGAATCTCTCAAGGTGAAAACCTATTTTTTGAGTGAAAAACATGAGGAAAGGTTTTCACCTTGAGATATTTGATCCCTCTCGGTGCTTGATAGACCTGGAGTTAAGATGTGTCTAGGATGGTTTCAGCCGTGTGCGGCCAAGGAAAATCTATCAAACATATGACTAAGTTTATCAATTATATGTGAAAAACATCTAATATTGGTAAACCATTTTAAATATGTTCGAGGTTTATCTAGTCATTTTAATTTTAATTTTTCTTAGTGATAAATATTATCAATAACTTTAATGATGAAAATTGATGAAATAAAAGTTTTCAATGCAAAGTGACAATCTCATAGTGTTGGATGATAGAAAATGTGAATAATAAAATTGTAGCCAATTACAAATTGTCTCCATTGCGATCAATCTCAAACTATTTTCTTCTAATATTCTTATTGTCATGCTTGTTAGTTTTCTAATATTTTCATATCGATTATATGGAAAGGAAAGTTGAAATTGTAAGCCATTTAAATATTTAGATTGAGTTGTTGCAGTAAACATCATACCTTATCTCTCTTTGCTCTCCAATATTTATAGGTTGAATTACTATAACAGAAAAATCAATGTACATTGTCGATAATCTTTTTCACTTACACTGAAATCAATGCACTATTGATTCAATCACTTTAAAATTAATGTACCATCATACATCCAATTTCATCAAATGAGAAATCAACGTATACAATCAAATCAATGCATCTAATGCAAGAAATAAAATAGTATTAGAAAACACCATGTAAACTAAAATCAATGCATCTAATCCAAGTAACCAATTAGGATTAGAAATCAACATCTACATTAAAATCAATGGATCTAGTGCAAATAAGAAAATAAGGTTAGAAACCAATATCTACATGGAAATCAATGCATCTAGTGGAAGCAATCAAATAGGATTAGAAATCACCATCTACACTAAAATCAATGAATTTAGTGCATGCAATCAAATATGATTAGAAATCAACATCTACATTAAAATCAATGCATCTAGTACAAGTAAGAAAGTAATATTAGAAACCAACATGTACATTGAAATAAATGCATCTAATGGAAGCAATCAAATAGGATTAGAAATCACAATCTTCACTGAAATCAATGCATTTAGTGAATGCAATCAAATAGGATTAGAAATCATCTATATTGAAATCAATGCATTTACTGCAGGAAATCAAATAGGATTATAAATAAAAATCTACATTGAAATCAACGCATGTAGTGCAATAAATCAAATAGGATTAGAAATCAGCATCTACACTGAAATCAATGCATCTAGTGCAATAAAAAAAACAGGATTAGAAATCACCATCTACAATGAAATCAATGCATTTAGTGCAAGAAATCAAATAGGATTAGAAATAATATACATTGAAATTAATGCATCTAGTGCAAATAATCAAATATCATTAGAAATCAACATCTACACTGAAATCAATGCATCAAGTGCAAGTAATAAAATAGGATTAGAAATCACCATCTACACTAAAATAAATGTATGCAGTACAAGAAATATTCTTCCCTCTCTCCACCCTGCATTGATATCTATATTTCTCTCCGTCTATCCTTATGTGTTCTTTATCTCACCCCTCCAAACACACATGCTCTCTCACTCGATATCTATGAATATCTCTTTCCCTACCTCTCTCCACTCTTTCACATCCTCTCCCTCTCTCTCTATCTCTTCACCTTCCAACTTTGTTACTATATGCCTCTTTCTCTGCTCCCCCCTTCTCTACATCTCTCCTGCTTTGTCTCTTTATCTGAACATATCTCTCTTTTCACTCACTCCCTCCCTTAGCTTCTCCCTCTCTATGTTTTTCTTCTTTCCTCCCTCTCTCCCCCTCCAGCTAAATATCTCTATCCCTCCCTGTCTCTTCTTCTCTTCCTCCCTCTCTCCCCCTCTCTCTCAATTCCTCTTTCTCACCCTCTCTCTCTCTCTGTCTCTCTCTCTCTCTCTCTCTCTTGCAATCCTCAATCTTGCCCCATTACTCTCTTCCTCTCTCTCAACTCCCCTATCTCATTCTTCTTCTGTCTCCCTTTCTCTCCTGCCACCCTCTATCTTCCCTCTCCCTCCCTCTCTCTCCCTCTCTCTCTCTCTCTCTCTGACTTTTCCCTCCAATATTCTCTCTCCCCAATCACTCTCTCTCTCTCTCTCTAACTATGTTGCTATATCCATAGCTTTATCCTTATCTCTCCTTATCTCCCCCTTGTCTCCATCTCTTGATATATGTCTCTTTATCTCAACCCTAAACACACACTTCATCTCTATCTCTCCATGGTCACTCTGTCTCTCTTCACTTCTCACTCTCTATGTCTTTCTTCTTCCCTCCCTCTCTCTTTAGTTCTCACACTCTATGTCTTTCTTCTTACCTACATCTCTCCCCCTTTGTTAAATTGGCAAGTAGGGCCAAACTCCATGTGGCTCAGCTTATTTATGGCAGCTGAAATTTTTATTGGATCCCTCTCGTCGAGAGGTGTAGGGTAGATCTAAATATCATCCGATTCTGATAAGTATTTATGGACATATGATTTTATTTTGATTATGGATTTATTATCAAGCCGACTAGAAACTTATGTAGTCTCAAGAAACCCAAACTTCATGTCTATTCAACTATCCATGCTTTTAGTATAAATAAGAGAGGATTTGGACTCATTAGATACACACACTTCATGTGATCTCCTTCTCACCACGTCTTGGGTTTTTGTTGAAAGAGAGATACACAAGAAGATGCGTTGAATGATGCCCTAGCATATATGTGGATGATGCCCTAGCAATATGCATACACACATTCAATCCTGAATCATTCTTGAAGGAAAGCAAAGTGAAAGGATAAACGAGAGAAGGTAGCAGTAGTCATTTGAGAAGGTTTTTTCTGTCATATGAAGTCTGTTCTCTTAGGTGGCATTCTACTCTGATCTAGGGTTTCATGGGAATACTATTGGGTTGTAGATCTAATCTAGCCCCAGATTGGAATGATAGATGAATACCAAAGAGACAAAAGACATCTAAAGGCTAGAGGAGCCCTATCTCTCCCATTACGTGCATCCTTATACTAAAGAAAAGGGTTTTGTCTTCGCTGACCTATAATAGTCATCCATTTAGCATCAAAAAATTACAAATCGAGAGATTGTTATGTATGGGATGAGTCTTCATGAAGTTTGAGGATAGAAAAAGGCTAGAAGAGCCTATCTGAGATCATCGTTGCTGACTAGAATGGAACACTGTAATATATGAAATATATATATGTTGTCCACACAGTGATGTAAGCAGCAACTTCATGAATGTAGGTGGATAAACAACAACAACTCAATAAATATACATGCGCACAACCCAGGTGGATACACAACTCAATGAATATATATACACACGCAGTCACTCAAGCAACACGCTATCACTCAGGCAATATATATATATACGCGCAGTGAATATATATACATGCACATCTTTCACACTCAGGCAATATATATATTGAAAACGGATTACTGTAGATGACAACATGATTGTGTAGTTTGAGACTGCATGGAGGATTTGGAATCTATAGCCTAGCTACTTTGCTAGGCTGCAAGCCATAGCAAAAAGCTAAGGTTGATGACAGTGTTATAGTGTTGTAGCATGATGATGTACATGCAGCATAATGATGATAATGCGCATTAGCCAGGAGCTAGATGATGTATGTGAAACATAGTATGTTCCAGCATGATGATGCACATGTATCATAATGATGATGATGCACATTAGCCAGGAGCTACATGATGAATGGGCAGCATGATCATGGAGACCATGATGCATGAAGAGCATGCTGTATGGGCAACATAGTATGACGTAGCATGATGGTGCTACACGGTAAGGTGCAACAAATGGAGAAGGTGCAACACTATAATAGGTGAAGAAGTCACCTTAGAGAATCAGTTGAAGCAATATGTCTTCAATTCATCTCTGTAGATATCATAAGTCAAAGTATTGACTTCTATTGTAAATGTACTCTCTCTCTCACTTTCTCTGCTGAACTTTGAACAACATAAAAGAAAAATTGATCAAGGGTTTCCACACATTATGGAGTTTGTCCCTAACTACTGCCACATCTTGTGTCCTCTTGTCTTGGCATGTCTTATGCGATTTATATTTATGTTCTATCTGTAGTTTATCTTAATGCTGATGTGATTTATAACCATGAAAATCTAAATAAATTTCTCTAGCATATAACATACCTAAAATTAACATGGCATCAGAGCTGAGGTGAAGAAAATGCCCAAGTAAGAGTGAAAGAGAAATCACCAAAGACAGTTGGGACAAGATAGAAGGATCAATGGGTTATTCATAATTCACCTAGGGTGAAGTCGAAGCAGAGCATATTATGAGAATGGCGTAGCAGAACTTTTGATAGCCTACGTAAAGATCACTTCATTGAGAAGTTCGGATCTAAGGGTGGAAGGAAAGGTAGATGTATTGGTTATGAGTTTAGCCCTTATGCGAAGGAGTGTCCGAATGGAAGAGATGCAGGTCATCAAGGACACATTTGACTCTTCAAGGAAACAAGGAACCCCAAGAATGGACGTCGAAGGTTTTAAGGTGGCATTCATCGATGGAAAGGTACGTGTTTGAAAATAGAATTTTCAAAGATGCTTTTGAGTTCAAGGATGGATTAAGTTACAGGAAGTCTACTGGGGACCACGTCCATTGACACATAGCATTGGAGGTCTATGAGTCAGATGGTGACAAGTAAGCTTGAATTCAAAAAGAGCATGAAAGTACATGTCTGAGATGTACTGAAGGAAAATTTTACAAGGCGACCATTCCTCTCATGTAGCAGGTCCATAGGTTTGAAACAACCCGTGGAGTTTGAGATTCATGAATGGGATATCATCTATACAGGAGGAAGAAAGACCGAGTCTATGGCTTGAAGCAAAACACCCCAGGCGCCTTATGAGAGGACTGATAGCTGTTTGATGAAGCTGAGGTTCACTAAGGAATGAAACCAATATACACCATTATTTACAAGTTTATTCACTCTAATGGTTTCTCATAGGCCTAGTTTTTGAAATTATGCTCTGATACCATTTGTCACGTACCCAATTTTTGCCTATATTTGTTTTGTTTTTAGTTACAATATTTTACATGGATATTGTCTCCTTGTAACATGCACTAGCCTCTAATAATAATACATACATTTGAGTTTCGAACATAACATTCTATCGTAAAATTCACACGATGAAATTTGGTAATCAATTAGCCATCTCACTCCATATGTATATCCTTGATGGAGATATACTCATTGTTTTAGTATACTTTGTATAGATACTTCTAATGATAAAAATATTGTTACCCGATGAGGTAATTTTGGTATGTCCTTATCTAAATTGTACCTTGCTTAAGTTCTAAGGCATCTAATATGTTTGACCACTTGGGGGTCTAGTTAAGCTTATATCCAACCTACGTTTCTATAGTCCATTCATTATTTCTAACATGTAAATTCACCTAATCAGGAACCCATGTGGGATGTAAGGGGTGCTCTATAGATTTTTACAGTGCTCATATGCTTACACTTGGTGATATGAGACTAGCACATGTCAAATGTCCATGTGATTAAAACATTCCATTAGTATTGGGCTCCATCTATCGCAACGATTTACATGATTTCAATCTAGGGTTGTGGTTTAAAACTAAAATCAATGCATCTAATCCAAGTAACCAATTAGGATTAGAAATAAACATCTACATTAAAATCAATGGATCTAGTGCAAATAAGAAATTAAGGTTAGAAACCAATATCTACATGGAAATCAATGCATCTAGTGGAAGCAATCAAATAGGATTAGAAATCACCATCTACACTAAAATCAATGAATTTAGTGCATGCAATCAAATATGATTAGAAATCATCTACATTGAAATCAATGCACCTAGAGCAAGCAACCAAATATAACTATAAATCAACATCTACATTGAAATTAATGCATCTAGTGCAATAAATCAAATAGGATTAAAAATCACCATCTACACCAAAATCAATGCATTTAGTGAAAGAAATCAATTAGGATTAGCGATCAACATCTACATTAAAATCAATGCATCTAGTACAAGTAAGAAAGTAATATTAGAAACCAACATCTACATTGAAATAAATGCATCTAATGGAAGCAATCAAATAGGATTAGAAATCACAATCTTCACTGAAATCAATGCATTTAGTGAATGCAATCAAATAGGATTAGAAATCATCTATATTGAAATCAATGCATTTACTGCAGGAAATCAAATAGGATTATAAATAAAAATCTACATTGAAATCAACGCATGTAGTGCAATAAATCAAATAGGATTAGAAATCACCATCTACACTGAAATCAATGCATCTAGTGCAATAAATAAAACAGGATTAGAAATCACCATCTACAATGAAATCAATACATTTAGTGCAAGAAATCAAATAGGATTAGAAATAATATACATTGAAATTAATGCATCTAGTGCAAATAATCAAATATCATTAGAAATCAACATCTACACTGAAATCAATGCATCCAGTGCAAGTAATAAAATAGGATTAGAAATCACCATCTACACTAAAATAAATGTATGCAGTGCAAGAAATATTCTTCCCTCTCTCCACCCTGCATCGATATCTATATTTCTCTCCGTCTATCCTTATGTGTTCTTTATCTCACCCCTCCAAACACACATGCTCTCTCACTCGATATCTATGAATATCTCTTTCCCTACCTCTCTCCACTCTTTCACATCCTCTCCCTCTCTCTCTATCTCTTCACCTTCCAACTTTGTTACTATATGCCTCTTTCTCTGCTCCCCCCTTCTCTACATCTCTCCTGCTTTGTCTCTTTATCTGAACATATCTCTCTTTTCACTCACTCCCTCCCTTAGCTTCTCCCTCTCTATGTTTTTCTTCTTTCCTCCCTCTCTCCCCCTCCAGCTAAATATCTCTATCCCTCCCTGTCTCTTCTTCTCTTCCTCCCTCTCTCCCCCTCTCTCTCAATTCCTCTTTCTCACCCTCTCTCTCTCTCTGTCTCTCTCTCTCTCTCTCTCTCTTGCAATCCTCAATCTTGCCCCATTACTCTCTTCCTCTCTCTCAACTCCCCTATCTCATTCTTCTTCTGTCTCCCTTTCTCTCCTGCCACCCTCTATCTTCCCTCTCCCTCCCTCTCTCTCCCTCTCTCTCTCTCTCTCTCTGACTTTTCCCTCCAATATTCTCTCTCCCCAATCACTCTCTCTCTCTCTCTCTAACTATGTTGCTATATCCATAGCTTTATCCTTATCTCTCCTTATCTCCCCCTTGTCTCCATCTCTTGATATATGTCTCTTTATCTCAACCCTAAACACACACTTCATCTCTATCTCTCCATGGTCACTCTGTCTCTCTTCACTTCTCACTCTCTATGTCTTTCTTCTTCCCTCCCTCTCTCTTTAGTTCTCACACTCTATGTCTTTCTTCTTACCTACATCTCTCCCCCTTTGTTAAATTGGCAAGTAGGGCCAAACTCCATGTGGCTCAGCTTATTTATGGCAGCTGAAATTTTTATTGGATCCCTCTCGTCGAGAGGTGTAGGGTAGATCTAAATATCATCCGATTCTGATAAGTATTTATGGACATATGATTTTATTTTGATTATGGATTTATTATCAAGCCGACTAGAAACTTATGTAGTCTCAAGAAACCCAAACTTCATGTCTATTCAACTATCCATGCTTTTAGTATAAATAAGAGAGGATTTGGACTCATTAGATACACACACTTCATGTGATCTCCTTCTCACCACGTCTTGGGTTTTTGTTGAAAGAGAGATACACAAGAAGATGCGTTGAATGATGCCCTAGCATATATGTGGATGATGCCCTAGCAATATGCATACACACATTCAATCCTGAATCATTCTTGAAGGAAAGCAAAGTGAAAGGATAAACGAGAGAAGGTAGCAGTAGTCATTTGAGAAGGTTTTTTCTGTCATACGAAGTCTTTTCTCTTAGGTGGCATTCTACTCTGATCTAGGGTTTCATGGGAATACTATTGGGTTGTAGATCTAATCTAGCCCCAGATTGGAATGATAGATGAATAGCAAAGAGACCAAAGACATCTAAAGGCTAGAGGAGCCCTATCTCTCCCATTACGTGCATCCGCATACTAAAGAAAAGGGTTCTGTCTTTGCTGACCTATAATAGTCATCCATTTAGCATCAAAAAATTACAAATCGAGAGATTGTTATGTATGCGATGAGTCTTCATGAAGTTTGAGGATAGAAAAAGGCTAGAAGAGCCTATCTGAGATCATCGTTGCTGACTAGAATGGAACACTGTAATATATGAAATATATATATGTTGTCCACACAGTGATGTAAGCGGCAACTTCATGAATGTATGTGGATAAACAACAACAACTCAATAAATATACATGCGCACAACCCAGGTGGATACACAACTCAATGAATATATATACACACGCAGTCACTCAGGCAACACGCTATCACTCAGGCAATATATATATATACGCGCAATCAATATATATACATGCACATCTTTCACACTCAGGCAATATATATATTGAAAACGGATTACTGGAGATGACAACATGATTGTGTAGTTTGAGACTGCATGGAGGATTTGGAATCTATAGCCTAGCTACTTTGCTAGGCTGCAAGCCATAGCAAACAGCTAAGGTTGATGACAGTGTTATAGTGTTGCAGCATGATGATGTACATGCAGCATAATGATGATAATGCACATTAGCCAGGAGCTAGATGATGTATGGGAAACATAGTATGTTTCAGCATGATGATGCACATGTAGCATAATGATGATGATGCACATTAGCCAGGAGCTACATGATGAATGGGCAGCATGATCATGGAGACCATGATGCATGAAGAGCATGATGTATGGGCAGCATAGTATGATGTATAATGATGGTGCTACACGGTAAGGTGCAAGAAATGGACAAGGTACAACACTATAATAGGTGAAGAAGTCACCTTAGAGAATCAGTTGAAGCAATATGTCTTCAATTGATCTCCGTAGATATCATAAGTCAAAGTATTGACTTCTATTGTAAATGTATACTCTCTCTCACTTTCTCTGCTGAACTTTGAAGAACATAAAAGAAAAATTGATCAAGGGTTTCCCCACATTATGGAGTTTGTCCCTCGCTACCGCCACATCTTGTGTCCTCTTGTCTTGGCATGTCTTATGCGATTTATATTTATGTTCTATCTTTAGTTTATCTTAATGCTGATGTGATTCATAACCATGAAAATCTAAATAAATTTCTCTAGCATAGAACATACCTAAAATTAACATGGCATCAGAGCTGAGGTGAAGACAATGCCCAAGCAAGATTGAAAGAGAAATCACCAAATACAGTTGGGTCAAGATAGAAGGATCAATGGGTTATTCATAATTCACCTAGGGTGAATTCGAAGCAGAGCATATTATGAGAATGGCGTAGCAGAAATTTTGATAGCCTACCTAAAGATCACTTCATTGAGAAGTTCAGATCTAAGGGTGGATGGAAAGGTAGATGTCTTGGTTATGAGTTTAGCCCTTATGCGAAGGAGTGTCCGAATGGAAGAGATGCAGGTCATCAAGGACACATTTGACTCTTCAAGGAAAGAAGGAACCCCAAGAATGGACGTCGAAGGTTTTAAGGTGCCATTCATCGATGGAAAGGTACGTGTTTGAAAATATAATTTTCAAAGATGCTTTTGAGTTCAAGGATGGATTAAGTTACAGGAAGTCTACTGGGGACCACGTCCATTGACACATAGCATTGGAGGTCTATGAGTCAGATGGTGACAAGTAAGCTTGAATTCAAAAAGAGCATGAAAGTACATGTCTGAGATGTACCGAAGGAAAATCTTACAAGGCGACCATTCCTCTCATGTAGCAGGTCCACAAGTTTGAAACAACCCATGGAGTTTGAGATTAATGAATGGGATATCATCTATACAGGTGGAAGAAAGACCGAGTCTATGGATTGAAGCAAAACACCACGGACGCGTTATGAGAGGACTGATAGCTGTTTGATGAAGCTGAGGTTCACTAAGGAATGAAACCAATATACACCATTATTTACAAGTTTATTCACTCTAGTGGTTTCTCATAGGCCTAGTTTTTGAAATTATGCTCTGATACCGTTTTTCACGTACCCAATTTTTGCCTATATTTGTTTTTTTTTTAGTTACAATGTTTTACATGGATATCGTCTCCTTGTAACATGCACTGGCCTCTAATAATAATACATACATTTGAGTTTAGAACATAACATTCTATCGTAAAATTCACACGATGAAATTTGGTAATCAATTAGCCATCTCACTCCATATGTATATCCTTGATGTAGATATACTCATTGTTTTAGTATACTTTGTATAGATACTTCTAATGATAAAAATATCGTTACCCGATGAGGTAATTTTGGTATGTCCTTATCTAAATTGTACCTTGCTTAAGTTCTAAGGCATCTAATATGTCTGACCACTTGGGGGTCTAGTTAAGCTTATATCCAACCTACGTTTCTATGGTCCATTCATTATTTCTAACATGTAAATTCACCTAATCAGGCACCCATGTGGGATGTAAGGGGTGCTCTATCGATTTTTACTGTGCTCATATGCTTACACTTGGTGATATGAGACTAGCACATGTCAAATGTCCATGTGATTAAAACATTCCATTAGTATTGGGCTCCATCTATCGCAACGATTTACATGATTTCAATCTAGGGTTGTGGTTTATCTACTCGAATCTTAACTCTTTCACCTCTCATTTCACTTTGTTTATTCATAAAACATTTTCATGAGGGTGAGAGGTTTTATGCACCTATAATCTAATTGTCATGCCCATTTGGCCGTTTTACGTGGTTGTACACTTCTACTGTAGCATTTTCAGCTTGGTGACGGATAGGAATGACTAGAGAGGTCTTTATTTGGAGTCCTTCTACCCAAAATTTGTAATCATCCTCTTAATAAGCTTGTGGAATCAATGAGATTTATCTTACTTTCAAGTGTTACGCTACGTTTACTTCACTAAGGTACCCATCAGGTGATGAAATTGACTAGAACTTGGAGGGCTTGGGTTCAACACAGATGTTTTATTTATTCCCATCTCCCTTAGAGGTACCGCGGTCATTCACTAAAATTTCTCGCCCTTTTCTTACCTAGTTGGTTATGGAATACCCTGGAGTTCTGCTTCCTAATCTCTTTCTTTCCTCATTTTCTTTGTCATAGAGTTATGGCATGTGTTGTTGTGTGATTGCCGTGTTGTATGCATAGGTAACTTAAAATGGGTTTAGCATAATTAGTGTGTTATATTTGTTTATTTCGAGTAGTAACATTTCTAGGTCCATATACTACTAGTGTAGCACCCTATTTTTATTTTTGGCATAGCCCCATCTTTTTTTGTTTTGCCCATGTAGTCCCCATATTGTTATTATTGTGCCCCATCAAAGTCGACTATCGTTACTATTGTGCAAATTATTATTGTTATGTAGGTTTTGATTATATTGTGACCCCTTAGACTCATATATATAGAAAGGAGGTATTTTAATTTGTATCATCCGAGAATTTTTCATTTATGTAATGTGAAGGATGTTTTCCCCTCAAAGAGGATACATTCTTATTCGTGGATCTATCCTTCTCTGAGATGGATGCATAACATTTGGTATGAGAGGTTTGGTTTCAAGGGGTTCACTATTGCAAACAGGTCATTGTGGAACTTTTGCTATAACTATTTTTCTACAAAGTTTCAAAAGCTAAAAGTTTTACCACGAGGAGCTGAAATCATGATGAAATGTGTGTAAACATTTCAGCTATTTATTTTCTATAGTTTGAGAGATATGATCCACATAAGTTAGGGTTTTTGCATGCTCCAAAATTTCATCTCACATAGGTGGCCTTGATAAAATAATCATATTGTCCTCTACGAGTACTGGATTTGAATTTTGAAAAACATTTCCACAATTGAACAGATTGTAGTATCTTGTGTATCATTTTCAGTGCTGAATGTAAAAACAATGGCACGTGGAACTCTGTACAAGTTCATTGTACTGAATGAGTCCATAATCAGGGCATCAATGGAGATTGGACATAACTCTACCTTGAAGAATCAAAATTTAGTTTGACTTGTGGCATTGGAAAGAAGACATAGAGGGATACCATAAGACCTTATTTCAAACCTTGAAGATCCAAATTTATAGAGATACAAAAAATTCAATACTGAGCTCCTACAAAGCAAGAAAAAAGTGTGTATTGTTTTAAAATTTGCATAGGTTTTGTTTGAAAGATCAGTTTGAAGTGATCCAAGTGGCACATTGAAGCATAAATATCATTGTTTTATTCCAAAATGACTCAAAGTAAGAAAAATGAAACACCTAGTAAGCAACCATAAATGGAAA
>APFE030814119.1:0-20023 GCA_000404065.3 Pinus taeda | reverse complement strand
CTTTCTGATGCTTTCCTTTGATATCTTCTCTTGACCCTTAGGATCGTCGAACTATAGAATTGGGCCCACCAGGGTATCATAATCGCAATGTGAGAGAGGGAGCCTCTTTATCTCTGGCTGATTATCTAGATGCGAGACTATAAGAAAGTAGGATGCATAAAATATCGCATCCAAGAGGGTCTTTCGCATCCAAGAGGGTCAGAAGCGACTTTGGTAGAGGAGGGACCTTTTCTTTGTGTGATCATCGATTGCCGATTTTCGATGGGTGATGTCATCATTCCACGTGTCGCTTTGTGAGAGGTGACATGTGTCACCCAAAAATTTCCCTTTAGGACTCTAAAAATACCATATCAACATGCCACATGTCTTTCGTACCATCACATCATCTCCATACTACCACGTCATGCTGACATTAGCTACCATATGGATTTTAAACCATTTTTTGGCTTCTCCATCAAGGGATTGTACAAAAAGTCTCAGGACCACATCTAGTTGTTCTACGTTTAGATTCTCAACAAAAGGAAAGAAGGCTTCAATGTGTCTTTATGCAGTGTTTTCGTCCTCCCCATTTAACCTAGGCATATGCTTTAGGTAGTCCTGGGGCATAGCACTTAGGGGCTAAGGTAAATTAAGAGGGGCATATTTATTCAGCACAAAAACCAGAACAACCATCTGAAATAATAGAGGGGGATTGAGATTTTCCTGAGGAGCTTGGGCCAAAAACATAGTGGTAGGAGTAGCTAGACTAAAAGCAGGGTATGTAAGGGTTTTAGGAGTAATTCCTGAGTAGTGAGTAACAACAGGTTGAGACTTGGATGAGGAGGCTTCAAATACTAATGAGATGGTCGAATAGGTAGTAGGATATTTCTCCTTCGAGACTTTCCTAGAAAATAATTTCTCTGTGTCAGATAAAAACGAGGTTTTCTACTGAGAGCTATCTGAGTGAGTGTGAGGCCTTTTAAAATCCACGATGATAAATTATTTTGGCCTTCGGTCCCTCCCAACGCTTTAACACTAAAGGCCCAAATTGTGGCGATTTTCATGATATCAGTGTTCGGTTATTTTCTGACTGTGTTTGTGTGTACCCTTTTGCACCTACAATCGCCAATATGCAATATTGGTGCTCTGCATTGTGTACCACTAATACATTATGTGCCATGGGCATACAACCATCGATATGCGATATTTGCTCTATCTTGGACCTGCCGATAGCCGATTTGTAATATCGATGATGGGCTGATCGAAGATTTTTTTGTCTTCCCATGTTGCTGCTTCAAAAAAGCCTCGATTGCAATTTGTGATGGGCTTGACCCTTAGCCATTTTCCCTTTGTTTTCTAGTTTTGAAAGGGTATCTTTATTCTGCTCTAACTTTTGATCCAGGAGTTTGTTTTTGGGCTTCCACCTACCATTGGAAAGCTTATTCCAAACACCATCCAGTGGGCACGGTCCTATTTAGCTTTGAGAGCTTCCATGGCTTGGAATATGGTTGCAAACTTTTATGTTCTTTGGTAGTATTTCTGCAACTGGAACTTTGTTTTCAGAAGGTGACAATAGGTTGGACATGGTAGATAAGGGTTGTTAGCATTTACCTATGACTATGATGTTCATGTTGACCATGGTTAACAAAGTTAACCATTGTCAACTATGTTAATCATGTAGACCATTTTTTATCATGGTTTGGCCATGTTTGACCTGGTTGAACATGGTTGGCCATCTTAACCGTGTTGACCAATGTTGAACTTGTTGTCTACAATTGACTATGGTCAACCACATATGACCTTGGTTGAACTTGTTTGACCTCATTTAACCAAGGGAATATTATCATTGACTTAGTTAACACATGGTTGACCATGACTGCAAATGGTTTTATTTGTTACATTGCAACATCATTTTTCTATCCAATTTTGATGATGTATGATTTTCATCACATCATGGCATCACTAATGATGCTATGTATCACATTGCAATGGAATTTACTATTGATCATATTATGATGTTGTTTATTTTTCATTACATAGTGACAACATTTATTGTTCATCAAATTGTAATGTATTTTGCGTGAAGCTTGATTATCTTTGTAACTCAAGGGTCTTCTTTCAACTGTGTTTGGATCCCAGTCCCTAAAAGGGGGTGTGGGGGGGCTTCTGCCCCCGCACTACAGATATAGGGGGGTGTGGGTTGGTGATAGTATGCTAGGGAGACCTCCCAGCGACTATTTGGGGGCAGCACCCTCGAAAGAAAATTTGTTTGAGACAATTTCCTTGTAAAATATTGTAATTTTGTAGTCAATCTAGACCACTCATTAGGCAGAAAATAGGATTGTAGAAGATATGTTAATTTAGGGTTTTTTCACTAGAAGGAAACCCTTGGTTTATATGAGGGAGTTGTATTGCAACTATGTATTATTTTGTAAAAAGAAAGAAAGATAGGAGATTTAATACTATGCATGTAATAACTTTGAACATAAGTGAGTGTATATGTAAGATGTTAAGGTCTTATAAGAACTATAGTGAAGAATATATCACTAAGGTATTGGGAAAGAAGCCTAAGGATGTAGAAGAGTGGATTTACAATCTATGCTCAAAATCAAGGAAATGAATAACACATTGATAACCATTGTTCAAATTACATGACAAGAGACAAGAGAAAGTTTTTCTTTGAATGAAGACAAAAGAGGTACAGTTTCTTTTTGTAATAATGCAGCAACAAAGATAATAGGAAAAGGAATAATGGTTTTGGAAAATTGAAAACCCAAAGCTCAAAACTTATTATGTGTAGATGGTTTTTAGCATAATATTTTAACTATTATTCAATTGTCTGCTCAAGGACACAAAGTTATATTTAGGTTAGATGTTTTTGAAGTAAAGAAAGCATATTCAATAAAAAAATAGTGAAGACAGTTATGACTTTGAGTAATGTCTATGTTTTGGATGGTGGCAAAGAAAGTTTTCATATGGAAAAGGTGGATGAAAATTGATTATGGCAGAATTGATTAGGACTTGTAAGCTTTGACTGTTCAATAAAGCTAAAAGCAACTGGAGGCATTGAGAAATATGCCAAAAATATCAAAGCCACATGAAATCATTTGTAAGTCATGTCATTTCGGAAAGAAAACATGTGTAGTTCAAAGAAAAGGATAATTTTACATCAAGGCCATTGGAACTCATTCATATAGATCTCTATGGTCACCACTAGAAAGCAATATTGATGAGTTGAGAGGTATTTCATGCTCTTAATTGATGACTTCACAAGAGCGACTTTGGTTGGTCTTATTAAAGAAAAATCTAGATCATTTGAGAAATTTAAAATACTCAAGGCCCAAGTAGAAAATGAGATGGATTTGAAGATAAAATGTTCAAGGTCATAAAGTGGGAGAATTTACCTAAGATGAATTTAATAATAGTTTTGAGAAACATGGAATTAGGAGGTAGTTCTTGATTGTAATAACTCCACAACAAAATGATGTTGTTGAGAGAATGAACATAACAATCCAAGAGTAGCAAGGGAAATGATTGATGAAGAAAAATTAATGCATACCTTTTGGGGAGAAGATGTCTAAACAATAACCAAATTCTAAATAAGGCTCATCCAAGAGAAAAAATAAATAAGACCCCCTATCAGCTATGGTATGGGAGACCAACCTCAATAAAAATAAAAAATAAAATAAATAAATAAAATAAAATAAATAATAAAAAAATTCAAGATCTTTGGGAGAAAATGTTATATTAAGAGAAACCAAGACAATCTAGGAAAGTTTAACTCAAGAGAAGATGAAAGAATGTTTCTTGGAACATTTTCTAGAAGGAAGGGCTACAAATGCTACAATAAAAAATTGTGTAAGATTGTTGAATGCATCGATATAAATATTGACGAGAAACCAATACATAAAGAAAGACTATAAGCTATGAGACATCGATACAAATTACTATGAGAAATCAATTCATGCAAAATGGTAATATATAGTGAATTGATGGAATCTAAATCATTGAAAATGTAACAAATAAAAAACAAATACTATTGAGCAAGAATTCTATACTCCAATCACCACAATGGAGTGAGTAAAAGTTCGAAGCATGAACCAGAGCCTTGTTCCATCAGTGATGAACTTTTTCCTTTAGAGTAAATGTGCACAAGCTATTCATTGAGTTTTGCAAAAGAAATCTACAAAAGATATCCATTGAGTTTTAGATTTAAAAAGAAAAAAGGAAAGTAAACTTGGTTACTAGGAAGCATGTACAATATATATCTATTTAGTTTTGAAAAAAATTAAGCAAGAATAAAATTTGTTATTTAGACCTGAATTGTTTTTTTTTTTTTTTTTTAAGTAAACTTTGTTACTAGGAAGCCAACTGAATATATATCTATTTAGTTTAAAAAAAATTAAACAAGATTAAAATTTGTTATTTGGACATGACTTCAATTTTTTTTAAATAAGAGAGTAAATTTTGTTACTAGAAAGCAGGTTGAATATATTTATTGAATTTTGATAAAATGTAAATAAAAAAATAAACTTTATTATTCAAAAGAAAGTTATAATATATTTATTAAATTTTGTTAAAACTTAACCAAAAAAATAAATTTGGTTGTTTAAAAGTAAATTGAATTTTATAGAACAAATTTAAATGAAAAAATACATACTCTGTATGGAATCTTTCAAATTAATTTAAAAGACTAATCTTAAGTACAGATCTAACATGAGCTGAGAGGGATCAAATTTTTCACTTGCAAACTTTTTTAGAGTGCAAAAGACAACGTTAAATTGTGTTTTTGAATGCTAAATAGAATATGCACGGATGGACGGACAAACTTACACATCCCCTTTTATTGGGATAGAATGAGCCTCTCTACTCAATATATGAATACACTAGCAACTAGATATAAATCCCTCTCAAAATCTAAAATATAAATAATCACAAATAACAAACTAACTGCACCAAAGAAAAAAAGAAATAAATCAACAAAATATAAAACCCATAAAAATAATTTGATTAGGGTTCTAAATCGATCAATAACAAAATTATTTTTTAAGAATGGATCTGTACAAGCTATTGTTATTTCTTTCTTAAGAATAGATCTACACAATCTACTCATTAATTTCTTTCTTAAGAATAGATCTGTACAATCTACTCATTAATGAAGTCCATAAAGAAAATTTAATTAAGGTTTTAAATTTAATGATAATAATTTTTCTATTACACTAACTTTGTACAAAGTTATTCATCGAGTTTTGCAGAAAAATGAAATGAATAAATAAAATCTCATATTATGTAGAATAAATTTAAATGAATGAATAAACATTACTATTGGAAAGGAAAGGAAAGTTAAGTTCACTGAAGTTTGCAAAATTTAACTAAAATGAATAAACACTGATAATGAATGAATATATAGTTAGAACAGACACAGACCCTCTTATATTCAAGGATACGAAAACATCAAATGTACAAAGGCTCTACACATATGGTCATCCTAATCATGGATTATGACTCTTTATCTATAGAATCATGAGTTTGTATCTGCAGACAACTATCTGATCTATGTACATGAAATGAAATTTATAAAGCTGAGCATGGGAATGCCTCCCTCAGCTAGATCATGAAAATCATATTATGATGATGTATTGTATTGTAACTTATGCAGGTCACCTTCCAGTTCGAAAATTCGAATCCTCATGATAAAGCATTTCATCTAACATGAATATTTACGACCTCATGCTTTAGTGGGAAACTGTTATAGACATATTTGGGCACATCAACCCCAAACTTATATTTCTATATATTAGGGCTCATCAACCCCTAAAAGAGTTGTTTCATACCCTAAAGCAACATAGTCATATGAATACATCATTCGCCAGAAGTTCCATCTAAGAGACCATCCAGAAATTGCTTAAATTCAACCATACTGACTGATCCACTAGCAAAGTGTGATGAACACTGAGTGGTACACTACCAGGGTGTGATGCATACTGTTTAGGTCTTCTAAAGGGTGCGATGGGCAAGGATGAACAAATTTCCGGGACAGTTCGTTAGTTGGTTGCTCATGGAATCTTCTAGAAACTTCTTCTGTGCCACTTGCCTCTCTGAATTCACCCAAGGATGAACAAGGGAACTAGGAAACCATCTCCAATCCATTCTCTTGTGGAAGCAATTGTAACAAGTGGAATGACACTAATCAAACCCCATGGATGACTCACGCCCTTGCAAAAATCTATAAATTGATCTCCCATCCAAGAGATCAAGAGGTTGGAATGTTGTGAATTGTAAGTAAGTGCTGATAGTTTCTCATTGAGGAGAGAGCATTGTATTCTTGTTGGTGTGATCTTGCTATTTCATGAGGTGAAGAAGGATTTAAGTTGGGAGGATGGCGCTGGATCAGACAACTGGGTTATAATCATCCTTTCTATTAACAAAGCTCTTCAAGTTATCTCCCATATGATTGTGAAATTGTGAATGCTATCATTTGTTCATTATATATATGATTATGTAATGTTTATGTTGTAATAGATGACGATGCTTTGACGATTCTTAGTTGCTATACTTGTGCAGGTACTCTCCAAGCATGTTAAGTATGTGGAGGAGTTGCAGGATCTGCCAAAGGAGAGAGAGATCAAGCAAGGGATTAAGCAGAAGTTCCAGGTTGGTTCCACTATCTTTCTTTTATCTGTTACACATAGGAAAAATCATTGAATTGCTTTAAACTATTGTTTCTAGGGTAGCTGCCAAACCTAGAGGGTTAATTGTTCGACAAGACACTAATTTTCCCAGAAACAGCCCTTATCACTAGAACATTATGAAACATGTGAGTTTAGATCCCCTTTAGGCCCCTTTGCTTCAACCCTTTCTGTAATTCTCTTCGTATGACTGAGGCCTTGAACCAGGTCCTTAGCCCTAAAGTGCTAGAGCCCTTAAACTCCTGTCTGGGGGCCTTTTTCCTTTTATACATAGAATCTCACACTTTGGTGCTTTCTCATGCTTTCCTTTGATATCTCCTCTTAACCCTTATGATCACTGATTTATGGGGTTGGGCCCACCCGAGATATCACAATTGTAATACAGGAGAGGGAGCCTCTTTACCTCCTTTCATAATGCTGGTCGATTGTCTGAACATGGGACTTTAAGAAAGCATGATGCATAAAATATCAAAACCAAGAGGGTCTTTCACATATCGCAATCGTAGGTCAGAAGGGACTTCGGTGGAGGATGGAACTTTGCTTTGTGAGATTGTCGATTGCCGATTTGCAATGGATGATGTCATCATTGCCACATGGCACCCGGAAATTTCCCTTTAGCACTCTGAAAATACCAGATCAACATGCCATGTGTCCTCTGTATTACCACATCATCTCCATACTACCATGTCATGTTCACTTTAGCTACCATATGGATTCATAGGGACCAATGGTATTCTGCCATGTGCCCCCATAGAGGAGAGAGAAAAGGGGCCATCCACGCTTTGTTTTTCTTTGAATATCTTTGTTAAATGAAATAGGCCCCTCCCAGCGATTGAACACTAAAGGCCCAAATCTTCGCAATTTCCATGATATCAATGTTTGGTGATTTTCTGACCTTGTGTTTGTGTGCACCCTTTTGCACTTGCGATTGTCGATATGCGATATTGGCGCTCTGAATCGTGAAACACCGATACATTATGTGCCTTGGGCCTCTAACCATTGACATGCAATATCTTCTTTGCCTTGGACCCGCCGATAGCCAATTTGTCATATCAGTGATCGATTGATCGTAGATTTCGCTGTCTTCCCCTGCTGCTACTTCAGAAAAGCCCCGGTTGCGAGTTGTGATGGGCCTGAGCCTTAGCCATTTTTCCTTTGTTTTCTAGTTTTGAAAGGGTATCTTCAATTTTCTCTAAATTTTGATCCATAAGTCCATTTTTGGACTTCCATCTATGTTGGAAAGCTTATTCCGAACACCATCCAGTGGGGAGGGTTCGATTTAGATTTGAGAGCCTCTGTGGCTTGGAAGATGGTCAAAAAATTCTATGTTCTTTGGTAGTCTTTGTGCAACTGGACCTCTGTTTTCGTAATGTCACAACATTGGCTCTAACTGAGGAGAGTGCCTTGCTAGCAAGGTGTTAAGAACCTACAAACTGTGAACTTCTCCTTTGGGCATGGATTCTTTTCTAAACAAGCGATAATTTTATGAAAGTGGATTTTCCAATGTAAATTGGAAATTTCATATAACAATTACAATACACACCGATATTTACAATGAGTGCAAGAAAGGTACCTCTAGTTTTGGAAATAGAGTTTGAGGAACTGACCATTTACCGACAGTTCCAACGATTCACCATCCATATTTTCAAGCATGTACATGTTGTTTCCTTTATCTTCTACAATCTTGAAAGGGCCGAACCATAGTGGATTGAATTTTTTGTGTTTTCCCTTGCCTTCCCATCGGATATCCCATTGGAGAACTAAATCCCCTAGTTGAAGAGGTAGATCCTTGGCCTTATTTTCAAACAGGGATTTCATTTTGTTGGTAATTTGGCAATTTGGTCCCCACCTGTTCTCTATTTTCATGAAGCTCGACCAGCTGATTTATCCTTCATGTCAAGGCACTTGGCTCTTCCTCAACTTATTGTAGTAACTTCACCACCGGAATTGCTAATTGGATTGGGATGAATGCAGCCTTACGATACACTTGCTCAAAAGGTGATTTCCCAGTGGATCATTTAGGAGTTACTCGGTTGGCCCACAGGGAATCATTTAGTTGCACGTCCCAGTTCCTATGATTCTCGGTGATGGTCTTCTTCAACACCCTCACCATAGTTTTGATTGAGGACTTAGCCAAGCCATTACCTTGGGAATAGTAGGTAGTGGAGTGCTGATAATGATACTGAATTTCTGGCAGAATCTGGTGAATTTGACAGATTTGAAGACCTGAGCATTTTCAGTGAAAATTTTGATAGGACAACCAAAGCGAGATAATATATTCTCACCCATAAACTTAATTAACCCTCAGTTTGTAGTGTTTCTGGTTGGGATGGCCTCTACCCACTTGGTGAAATAATCTATGACCCTTAATATCCATTTGTGTTGGCCACTAGACAGTGGGTTTATTTCTCCTATGAAGTCTAGTCCCCATTGTCTGAAAGGTTCTTCCACATCCACTGGAATTAGGGGGAGAGGAGAAAAGTTTTATCTCTCAACAAACACTTGGTGTTTTTTGCATGGCCTAACCTGGGAATGAACATTTCCAAATAGCATAGGCCAGTAGAATCTTGCCTTGAGGATTTTGTGTTTCCTCAATCACTTTATGGGTTTCACGCTCTACCAAACATAGTATTAAAATTCCTACCAGGTCCTTCCAGTAGAGTTGACCATTGCATATGATATATTTTTGTGCTTGCAACCTTAGAGTTCAATATTTGGATATATCCAACCCTAGTGGAAACCTCAAGAATAAGAGATAGTGAATGATGTTCTTATACTAAGGTGATCCCTCATATTTAGCATAGATCTTCTGCTCAGATGTTTTAATCCCATTCTGATGATCCTCTGGTATGCCTTCCTCTGTTATGAGGTTTATCCCTAGATCTTGGCAATTAGATTTGGATAAAACATTGGCCAAAACCTAGCCTTTGATGAGCTTAGTAGGCTTTATTTTTAGCTAATATTCTTGTACCTTTGTGTTCCACCTACCCCTTTTCATTCGCTGTCTCATTGCACCCGGACGTCCTTGACTGCTTTCATTGGGACAAATGTTGTGATTTCTTATTGTAGCAGATACATACGAAATGCCTTCAAAGCCTTGACTAGTGAATAGGCTTGTTTCTCCAAGATGTTATATTTCATATCGGTATCCCTCAGGATTTGGCTGGAGAAGGCGATGGGTTGTTCATAACCATCTTTACTCTTCTATAGTAGAATTGTGCCAATAGTATGCGGAGAAGCAAAAGAGAAGATATAGAAAGGCGATGAATAGTCGAGGTTGACCAATATGGGGGCTTCAGGCAAAGATTCTTTAATTCTAATCAAATAATCTTTGAGGAGAAGGGCTCCACTTGACTTCATTTTCCTTCTTAAGCATGTCCATAATACACTTGACTATTTTTGCATTGTTGGGTATGAACTTCCTCAAGAAATTTATTCTCCCCAAAAAGGCTTGGACTTCTTTCTTATTCCTCAGTAGAGGAATATGACTAATGGCTTCGACTCGTTTAGGATCGATCCTCACACCTTCGTGGGCTACTATGTGTCCTAGTAGCTTCCCCTCACTCAGGGTGAACTGAAATTTCTTAGGATTCGAAGAAAGACCATGCCTCCTACATTTCTCAAAGGTGAGCTTCAAGTGGAGGATGTTCTCTTCATCATTCTTAGAAAAGAATGTGATATTGTCTAAATAAACCATCACAAATTTGTCTTTCTCCCCTACAAAAGTTATGTCCATAGCTCTCTAAAATGTGCCCCCTTCATTAATAAGACTAAAAGGCATGCAAGCATACATGAATGTTCTCCACGGGATGGTGAAAGCAATATTTTTCTGATCATCAGGATGGACTGCCACTTGGTTGTAACCAAAGAACCCATCCATCATGGACATTCTGACTGAGTTGGCCACCTTCTGTTATATATAATCCATCTTAGGCAGTGGATAGTTGTCTTTCAACGACACCTTTTTCAGATTCCGAAAATCTACACATAGCCTTATTTCTCTGTTCTTTTTCTGGACTGGGACTAAGTTGGCCACCCATTCATAGTACCTTAAAGGCACTATGATTATTTTCTATATAACCTTTCTCACTTCTTTTTCAATGGAGGGGAGAAAGAGTGGATTTATCTACCTAAGTTTCTTCTTTCATGGTTTTATTCCACTCTTTAAAGCAATCTTATGTTGAATGATGCTAGTATCAAATGCTTTTAAATCCTCATAATACCAAGCAAAAACATCCGTGTAGATTTTGAATAGATTTGAATACCTTTGTTTGTATTGAAAGGGGATTCCTTTTGATACACTGATCATCTGGGGTTCCTCCTCTGAGTCGATATTTCAATCTTCTACTTGATCATCCATCTCAGGAGCCATTGGTTTGGAGGCTATGCCATCCTTATTAAAAAGCCTTTCCAGTGGGACTAGTCTGCAAGGGATGGTATTCCCTTTTAATTATGGAATTTTGCAAACAGCCACTATGTCTTCCCACTAAGTGGTTTCTTGATATGCCTCTTTCTCTTCTTCTTGATCAATGGTGGAGTTAGCAAACTCCCCATTGACTTTTATGAATCATTTCACCTACTCGTCGTCCTAGAATACCAGCTAATGATTGACATTAACATGTATAGAGGGTTCGTATCTGACTTCTACCTCATACCTGAGGAGTGGATTTTGAGGGGGCTTAAAACTGCTTGCCACTACAACAAGGGAGTCAGCCATTTTGTTTCCTTCTCTGGGTAGAAATTGGATATTAAAGTCCAACAAGAAGTTATCAATTAAATCCCACACTTCAGTCTGGTAAGTCCTCAGTCTAGGGTGTTTGGCCTGGCACTAATTTATGATTTTCCTTACAACCATCTTAGAGTATCCATAGACCATTAGGCATTAAATATTCATATTATTTTCCATTTGTAACCCAAGGAGAAATGCTTCATACACTACCACGTTGTTAGTTGCCTCAAACTCCAGCCTGAATGAGAGCGGTATCAGGCTACCCTTAAGAGATACTAGCAATACTCCTTCTCCATTTCCCTCTTTGGAATTTTCTCTGTCAAAGTATAATTTCCATACTTTTCTTTCATTTGCATGTTGGTGGTATAACTTCCTTGTTAGGTGTATTGATGTTTCTTCTAAGATATATTCTTCCAGGAATAAGCAGGAGAGGTCACTTTCTTTTCCATGAATTAGGGATTTTTCTGAGCCTTTAGCTGAGGTCAAAGTTTTTACACACCTGGAATCTTTGTACAACCTCCTTTGTTCACCTCCAAAAGTGGGAATAGTGGCATAAGTTAGATCTAACTTGATAGAGTCCCCCACCTTGGAACATCAAAATCTAAATAGGATCATGCCGAACCGAGGGGGAATATATTCCACTACTATGTCCATTACCATTCTCTTCATAGGGATCTGAGATAGGTTTACCACCAAATCCTTTATCATTCACAAGAATTTGATCGTCTTAGAGTCAAAGAAGTATAGGTCCTTGTAGGGCCTGGTGATCTACAAGCCCAGTTGTTCCATCACTGCTAGGGGCATGAGGTTATGTGAGGCTCTGAAATCCAACATGGAATTATGCAATAAGAAGTCATGGATTACTAGAGTCACGTATAAGGGTGCAATAAAAGGATCAAGCTCTTCCACATGCAGCCCAAAAACAACCATTTTTCCTCTCCTCTTGAAGGTTTAAACTATCATGGGTTGGTATTGAGGTGGATGGATACATGAAATGAGAGACTTAAGCTCAATAGGTAAGCTTCTTTAGAAGTTAAATGAGAGGAATAATAATCTTTACCTTTTCAAGCTCCTTCTGAAGATTGAATGTAGGTTAGACTTTTTCTATACCTCCCAACTCTACTTCTCCTTCCTTATCGCTGGAAAGCTTTAGCAGAACATGTGCCTTCTTGTCTGTGTGTTCCTTAGAACTATTTCTTTCCATACTTGAGGAGACTTTAACCTTGGATGAGTAAGGATTCATCTTAGCCCTCCCTTTATCTGGTACTGGGGGAATATCTTGGGAGAAGTTCCCTCTTGTTGTTCTGGTTCCCTTGACCTCTTTCTCGAAGATCTTAGATCATACTTTCAGTGTGGTTGTGCTTACATGAAATCTGCAAACTATTTACAATAATAATCTATATCCTCCTCATTTTTTGTTTCTTCTCTATCATGACGGGTTTTCTAGTGAGCCATATTTTCATGTTCTTCTTTAGAGAAAGTGGAATACAAGTTTCCCTGCATCTCATGTGTATCCAATGATTGTTCATCAAGATCATCTTCTAAATATATTGGATGAGGGATCTGATCAAGTTGTTCCTTTCTATCCCTTGGAAGTATCTGCAATGGGGGCCTTCTATATTGGGGTTATAACCCCAGTTGTTGCCTTGAGCATTCTATTTGGAGAGACTTTTTTTTCTCAAGGTCAAGCTTTCCAACCTTATGTGATAGACTCTTGATGAGTTTATCCAGTTCATCCCACTTTAGGTCTGGTGATTCTTTAGTTTGATCATAGGAGGATGCATCTTATTTCCCTCTTTTATTCTCAATAAGTTCCTACTTTCCACTTGACTTCCTGGATGAGGTGAAATTTTCTTCCACCTTAAGAACATCAACTTGGAGTTGATCAAAAGTGGGAATCTTCCTTTCTCTTAAGGTAAAACCAAATTAAGATTCAAAGGCTTGCAAAAAATCTACACGAACAATAGCTGGAGGAGGATATATCTCACGAGGAAGGTTATTATACTTCATAGTGAACCTTCTTATAAATTCTGATATATCCTCTTTTGGCTTCTTCCTTATAGCGTTAAACTCTGTGAGAAAGTACTCGTGATTTCTCTTTTCACCTCATTTTTGTGTGAAAGAGTTTTCAAGTTCATCCCAGGTGGTGATGGAGGCATTTGGTAGGGCTTTAAACCATTTTCTGGCTTCTCCATCAAGGGATTGTATAAAGAGTTTCAAGACCACATCCAGTTGTTCTACGTTTAGATTCTCAGAAAAGGCACAAAAGGCTTCAATGTGTCTTTATGCAGTGTTTTCATCTTCCCCATTGAACCCAACTAGAAGCTTTAGGTAGTCCTAGGGCATAACACTTAGGGGCTGAGGTAAATTAAGAGGGGCATATTTATTCAGCACAAAAATCGGAACAACCATCTAAATCAATGGAGGGGGATTGAGATTTTCCTAAGGAACTTGGGCCAAAAACATAGTGGTTGGAGTGGCTAGACTGAAAGCAGGGCATGTAAGGGTTTTAGGAGTAATTCCTGAGTATTGAGTAACAACAGGTTGAGGCCTGGATGAGGACGCTACAAAGATTGATGAGACGGTAGCACAGGTAGTAGGAGTTTTCTCCTTCCATTATTTCCTAAAAAATAATTTCTCTGGGCAAGATACAAACAAGGTTTTCTACTGAGAAGTATCTGAGTGAGTGTGAGGCTTTTTAAAATCCACCATGATAAATGATAATGGGGTTTGTGGAGTCACCAAGGTGATGTGGATTCAATTAGAATGCCTTTGCTCACCTACACAAAGAGTTCTCAACTTGTCATATCCCAGGGGAAAATCCTTCGATACATTCCGTGACAACGATGCCAGAAGATGTTTTCGCTCTGAGAGACAGCCTCAAATTGCTTACAAGACCAATGCGTGGGCACATCTAGATTCCATGTGTTTGATATGATTCTCTAGAAATTGGAGACATCACACAAACACACACACATATATATATGGAATGGGTTGGCTCATTCATCTGAAGGTACAAGTCATGTATTTCTGGTACTTTTTCACATATCTAGTTTACAAAAATATGGGCATAAAAAAGTGGAGGCCGAGTAGTTCAAGGACTTACATTTTAATAACCTTTTATAGAGCAATGAGAGAGAATAAGAGGAAAGATCAACTAATCACATAGAGCTTAAATCATCAAGAATTCCACATTTAACAAATAGTGCTTTAAGCATTAAGAATTTCTACACTTATTTGAGTTACGGGTAGATATAATGGACAAAAGAGACGTTGAATGTTATGATTCATGTAACACAATTTTAAAGATATAATCTCAATAAACCATACATGCACATGCATTAATAAGTCAATACAAATGAATATGTGAGGAAGTATGAGATATTTCTAGCAACTGTGATTTTGCATGAAATCAGAGAAGAAAAATGAATATAATGGGTTTTAACAGAGGTATAGCATACTATAATACTCGAAGAGGGAATCACCACCATTTACTTGATATTCTGATAGATCTTTATTATAAGTTCATATAGTCTGAAAGTAACATGTAGATTTTTCTTTGGGATTTTTTAACCTCTGTAAAGTGTTTCTTCCCCCTATTTATATGGAGAAGGGAGCGTTGAACATTTATTACAACAAAATATCTTCGGGAGAGTCTCAATTGTCAGGTCGACTAGCTATCTTGGCCATGCGTGGCTCTGTGGCCCAAAAACATTACAAAATATTAATTGCCTCACTAAAGGGTGGCACACTGCATGATACCAAAAGTCAACAATCATATAAAAGCGTTAATAAAATATCTCCATGCCCATCCCTGTTTGGGTTTCAAAATGTCACTCATTATCATACATTTTTCACTTATGCTTCCATTATATCACCCATTATTCACCACCATGTCACTTCATTTTCCCTATTATTCACCATTAATGGGTCTCATTTATATTTTCAAAATATATTATTTTAAAGCATTTTAAGGAAATTCCTGGATTAAATATTATAAATAATATTATTTACTTATATATGGAAGGTGGTTGTTTTGTGACTGTGTAGTGCCAAGAAGCTTCCAAGCACCTTTAGCGTGGCCTTGAAGATCAATTCGAATTTGAAGAATAACCTCATGGAGAAGATCAAGGACAAAAGGGGTAGGGTCTAGACGGTGAAGATATAGGAACTAAAGGAGATTAGTGGATGACCATATATGAGTTGTTACTCATCCCAGTGTATAAATAAGAGTACAAACTCCTCCATTTGTAATCTGAAGTTTTTGTAATCTTAGAATTGTGGAGTATGTAATCTTAGAGCTAGGTGTAATCTTGATGGTTTGTAATGGATTTTGAAAATAAAAGATCCATATTCAATTTTCTTCTACATCTGTCTCCATTAAGTGTGTGCTTGTGAGTTTGGAGGGCCCCATGGCCCACTTGCATGCTTATTTGTTTATTTTAGGTATAATTTATTTTATGTTTTTGTTTGATTTCAGTTTTCAAGTTTTTTGTTAGATGTTCTAATATTGGAAGAGTCTTATTTGAAAGTGTTCTTGTAAGAGAATCGTAAGATTTCAAACAATTATTAGATCTAGGCTTTTAAGTTCTTATTAGATGTTCTAATGTTGGAAGAGATCTTGTAGAATATGTTCTTGTAAGGGGACTTTAAGATCTTGGAAAAATTATTAATCCTTCTAAATCTATATATGTTAGATAAGCGCTTCTACGTTTACCTTCCCGGGTTGACATTAAATTAAACTCTAATTGACATCATCAATTGGAACCCAACATTTTGGCGCCGTTGCTGGGGAAGTGCAACCAGAAGGATTTAGTAATTATTTTATGTAGTTGTTTTTATGGACTAATTTGTGGAACTTGGTGACAACAGGTTCATAAAGGAGTTCAAAGTTTGGACCATTTTTTTTTTAATTTTCACACATAGTTAATTTAAATTCAGTTTTTATTTTAAACCCCCCATTTCTCACTAATGCATCTATGGATGATGAATTTGACAATGTTGAATAGGTACTTCTTGGAGAGCAAGGACAAGAACCTTGAGCCAACTCTAAGACAGGATTCTCACATACTTGCAAAACATAACGTAAAATTTTTAAATCTTGATGTGAGCATGTTCGAATTTTTAGTCCGTAGATGGCTTCATTGGAAGCATTCTTTTACTTAGAAAATAAAACATCTTTTAAGTTAATGTAGAATAGATTAGAAAAATAAAAATGAGATCTCATTAGAAGTCATTAGAAGTCATTATCATTATAAGTTTTTATTCTTGTTTCCAAAAAATAAATCATCATGAATAAATTCAGTGGCACATCTTTGCATCTCTATGTCTTGTTTCTGTATCACGGGTGAGCCAGGAGCTTGATTATCAGAAAGCCTTGTCTTCCGAGAGTCTAAACACCCCCGTGACATTGTAGAAAGAGTGTAGATACTGCAAGATTTTGTCACAAATCTTAATTGTGTTTTATCCATCCACGCTAACATGCATAAATAAAAAAATAAAATCAATAGATTAGTATGCTCTCTTCCTGCACTTAGTGCGATCAAGAAGATCATAAAATCTATTGATTTATTTCTAATAAAAATACTTTTGCTGGAAAATTGATTTGCGATATGACAATAAAGAATTTTGTAAATGAGTGAAAATCATCTTTAAAAAAAACATTTTAGATAAAACTTAGTCTTTTTAAGTTTGTTTTATAAAAAAAAAAATGAATAATTATATATAATATATATATTATTAAAAAAAAATCTTTTGAAAATTAACCATTTTTTTAGAAATAGGATTCAAATTCATTTTTTAGATTTTAGTTTAAAAAAAATAAAAAATTAACTCATTCAATTATCAAATAAACTCCAAATGCATCTGTTGGATACCTATACCAATAGGTTTCATATTTCATGATTGGATATCAAAGGTCCAAATATGTTCAGCTTTGACAAATGCAATGATCTCATATTTCCCTAAAAAGGCAATGTCTGTATCAGTTTTGATAAGAACTCAATTTTGATGGCTGGTCCAACAGTCTAATCTGGATCATGCCATGTTTTCAATTTCCTTGCTTTAGAATAGAGAATGATATCTGTCCAAACTGTTTAATCTTGGCAGATCAATAGAGAGGTAGAGAAAAAAGGTTCCCAACTGCCTAATCTGGGACCTTGGAAGGAATAAGGGTTGCATTAGATAGGGAGTGTGAGAAAAAGCCAATAAAAGAAAAGGCATTCAAAGGGTTTGCAAGTCCAAGTGCACCCTCCAAGAAGGAACAAAAAATGCTAGGAAAACTAGTTGGGTAGGTAGATGGGGTTGCAGAAATGGTGTCTCTTTCAAAATCAAAGTTGCTGAAACATTTGCAGGAAGAGCAGCACTCTGGAGCATGACTAACTCCCTTGTTTCTCATCTGTAAATTACTCATTACTAACACCCTTTCCCCAGTTGCACAAAGCATAAGAAATTCAAATGTTTTACATTCTTATGGTTTTGGGAAGCCACATTTCTCGTGCAAAAACCTTTTCATTTTGAACTACTCCTAATTTCAAGTTACTTTCAAAGAAAACTTTGCTGAAACAGGCCTCACTCATGTGTTTCCTCCATATTAACAGCTAACTCTACTATCTAGCTCCCTATACCCCTCTATCCCTATTATTATAAACACCATGGTGTATAAACCCCACAATGCTTAAATATCCCCTCCCTGGCACTATAGCCATACCATTCTCTCCCTGGGACTTGAATTGACACCTGGTCAAGGTCAAGAACCCAAGACTCACCTTTTGCTCCACCTCAGACCACTTTCCATACCCAAAATGCCATTTTGCCTTGAAAAAACCCTGAAAAACCCTCAAAACCTTGAAAAACCCAAAAAAATCACCAAAGGGGCGGAATACAGTGAAAAATTACCCTCCCCGCGCTTTATCCTAAGTTCGGGGGTCATTTGCCCTTTATATTTTATAAAACCCGTTTTGCCCCTTCTTTATATAGTTTGCACCTTATAAATGATTTTTGCCCAAAACATAAAAACCCGCAAGAAACCATTGAACCTAAAGTTCCCGGCGCATTATTAAACTGAATATTTTAATCGCCGAGCGGGCCCCTTCCAAACTTGCACGACCAGTCGGAGGACCCGCCAGCCGTCCGATCTCCGCCGGTCGAGATCCAAGGGTGGGCGGTCATTTTCATGACCCGATATGCCGACCGATAACGCCCGGGGAGAGTGGTTTTCGGCCCGTACAGGGACGCGTGGCGGGCGCGGAGGCTGTTCGGAGCCCCTTCCCCGATACCACCTTAGCTCCAAAAGCGGTGCGGGGAACCCGCTTACCACCATTTCACTTACCGCCTTCCACCACCACATCACCCTGACGTCACCTCACGTCCGCTCGCTCCCGCGCCCCGTCAACCTCCACTCTGTCTTGCCACCGCATCATCCTGCCACCATGTCCGGCCGCCCTGGCCAGCACGTCAGGGCCACGTCATCATTGTACGGTGGGCCCACCATGACGTCATGCTGACGTCATCAGCGGAAAAGCGCCAATCGCGTTATTTCACAAAAATTAACGTTATAACCGGCCCAATAAGCTGTTTTGTGTCATTTTCATTTGATTAAGAAAGAGAGCCGTTAAACGACCAGCTACTGCGAAATTTAACCCCGACAGCCAATTTGAAGATTCCGACCGTTGAAAAGTTCAGAACTCACGGGGCCAAGCAGCCACAGCTCAGCTCGCAGGTGCCCAAGCCGGTTTGTCCAGGTATTTAGCCATTTCCCCCATTTCGCCCATGATTTCTAAATTCTCTGTAAATCTGCCAATTAACACCATTAAGACCTTCAAATTCCATTGCTGCCTACCACACTAAGCCTGTCAAGCAACCTACAGCACCCTGAAACCACAATTCAGCAAAACAGTGCTCGTTTCGCGGGCTGAAACCCCAAAATCCTTCCCGAGCTACTCGGCATTGTTCCCTTCTGCCGAGTACAATCCAGTTGATGTTCCAAACAGACAAACCTGAGGAAACCCTGTAAATATTCTCAGTAACCATTCACATCCTGTGAATTTCACAGAAAAAACATACAATCCAGCTTGCTAATTCCCTCTGCAAAGGAAGAACTCACTGTATGAGCAGTTGAGTTGAAGCCAGAAACACTTGATTGCGTAATTGCCTATTCTTCCACAAACTAGCTCCTACCATGGCGTCTCCCGCAACTTCATCCATCAGTGTGGCCTCACAAAGTCAGACAAACAAACAGCTGGAAGCCCAGACTCTAGTAGATAAGGATAGTCTCATTGGAGACTTTGAAGGGAGCAGGGACTTTTTACAAACCTTCAGTAGGTTAAGGGAAGACCACAAGAATGGACATGGCACACATGGAGTCTGGGAGTCAAACCTGCCCTAATACTGTCTCCCAGCTGTGAATGTTTTCCCTGAAATCATTCACCTCTGTGCTGATCATTATGATGCAGAGCACAGAGCCATCAGCACCTCATCAGGGAGGATCCTTTTTCAAATTAATGCTGAAACCATCAAAAAAATGCTACATTTTGATCAGACAGAATTGCTGATCCCATTCTCCATGAACCAATTGATGGATGCTGGTGACAATCTGACCCAGGAAGAACTACAGAGAATCAGCAGG